>BMAO01014352.1:0-13684 GCA_019973975.1 Trichonephila clavata
ACTTCTCCTGTTATTGTTCTCTCTTATAATTTACACTTAGATTTCCATTCTTTCATTTCTACTTATCTTTTCGATACGTAAATTCTCTATTTAAATTCAAATTTTTTCTTCTGTTTAATAATTATATACTTTGAGGCTAATTTAAATGAAATTTAAAATATTATAATATATTAAAAGGTGACTAATTTAAAAAAAAGCATGCTTACTAATTGAGTTTTATTTTTAAAAATGTAAACCCTCTTATAAAGAGTGGGTAATTCAGCTAGTTTTAAATAAAATTTGAGAGTTAAACCGATTAGTTACTCAAACTTAGCTTTGGAAAAAATGTATAATCTGAAGTTATATTTATAATAACACAGAAGTGCAATATATATATATATATATATAATATCAGTTGTGGTATCACGTATCACTATCAATAATGAGAACGAGTTTCGACACTGAGTATTGACAAAAAACTGACTGCAACAATTGTTGAAAACATTTCTTTAAATGAAATGTGTTTTTTCTCAGGCATGCAAATTTAGAAAATAACAATTCATAGAACTATTTTCCATCTGAAAGGCTGTTTACCGACAAAATAATGTATTGCAATGCTTTTATTTAAAATGTTTTACATTCATTGTTTTATATTATTTTTCTTGCAACTTCATTTTACTGATTTAAAAAGCCACATCATGTCTATAAAATTCCCTTATATTTAATAGATAATTATTAATATTACAAGAAAATCAATTCAAAAATATTTTTACAATCTTAATTCTCCTAATTATAGAATGATAGTTATTTTGCAAAGGTTTTATATGGAGAAAACCAATTTTTACTAAGCGATCTACTTACTTAGAAAAAAAAATATTTACTATTTATTTCTACATGCCCTACTCAATAAATCATTTTTCACATCAATAAATTATTTACTAAAACAATTTATCTACAATGAAAGCTTCAAAATATTTAAATAAACATATTTTTTACTTCGTTTATAAATATATGAAATGAATTTTAAGAGACTAATAAAAGAAAACTACTTTCCTAAGACACTGCAATTTTAAAGCAAACATTCTATCCATCTTTTGAATATTCTTAAATAACCATTGAATTCTTATAAAAAGAGCAATGATGGCTTAAAAAGATTTCCATTCTAAGCTTTTTTATTGAATTTCATTTCTCTTTCTGTCAAAAATCACCGAGTTTATATAAAGTGTTTTTTTGACTCGGTATAAAATTTGTCTTCCAGTATATTCTTTTTCATAGTGAAGTATACAACGTCATCAATTGCTCCCTTTTCATCAGCAAACACAGATTTCTGAAATTCTTGCTTTCTTCGGGCATTATTCAGGTTTGTTTTTATTTCAGTTTTAACAAATTGCTAAATTCCTAAAAAATGGGATTTGTTTTAAAAACACAATGCCATTAATTTAACTAAATTGATTTTCCGTGTTAAAGTAAATTTACATGTTTTAGATTCGCTTTAAGGGGATTACTTCACGAATATCGGTGAAAAAAATTGATTTTTTTTCCAATTAGTATTGAAAATTAAGCTATAACTATTTCTGTTTGTAATGGAATTTAAATTATATCTTTAAATAAGTTAGAAGAACCTTATAATCAAATGTACAGTACTGGTATAAAATACTTAATGTGTGTGTGAAAGTTTACTTTAAATCGCAAATTTTCAAAGAAGTAAATTACAGCACTAAAAGAACATCAATAAATTTTTGCAGACTTTTACACGTACTAACACTCCTAAACTTATATATAGCACAAATATTAGTACAATATAAATATACATTTTAATGGAGAGTTTTTTTCTCAAATAAATTATTCAGAAGAATTTTACAGTTTAAAATGTACCTGGTTTTTCATCGTTTGGAAGCTTATATCCAAGTATCTTTATATAAGAATTTTAAAAAAAATTCTTAATTTTTAAAAAAAATACTTTATTGAAATAATAGTTATAAATGTAAATAAAAATTAATAAATAGGACCAGACTTCTTTCTTTCTTTTTTTGTAATATTTGTAGACTTAGTCATTTTTAACGTTAAATAAAGAGAAAATGCTGTGTCAAGTAGTCCCTTAAGACAATTAATGAGAATTTATTTATTTTCCTTTCCAAACTGTTCTTAATATATTAATTTATTATTCTAATAATAGGACACACAATTAAAAATAATGTAACAACGGGGGTTATAAATATTAATATTTCCATAGTTATTTTAAATAATAGAATAATCTATTATTAGATCTATAGAATCTATAGATCTATAATCTTTTTAATAATAATCTATAGATCTATAAATAATCATCTTATATTTATTTTAACTTATTTTTTATTTGTCATTAATGTATTTCACAAACAAACAATTGATTTCTTAAATAAGTAATTAAACATCAGCTGAAATATTTACTAAAGAAACATGTTTTAGCAAATATTACATTAACTACAAAAGACATAAGTGGTTTCTTTGTAAAATATTAGGTTAATCATTAGATCTGTAAATGTTTTGTTTTAAGTTATATCACAGCAAAATACATTTTAAAATTAAATATTTTACTGCAGTAATACTTTTTTGAAAATGTAAAAATTTTAATATCTTATTTAAAGTAAGATTTTGGAATAATACTTTATTGCTGTTATTTCTTTTCGATGTTTTATATTAGAGAAATTTAAGAAATATACTAAGACAAGAAATAGTAATTCCAACTAAGAAAATTTGCAACATTTACGTAATCTAAAGAAAACATATAAACACTAACATTTACAAACATTTTTACATTTTTTTGTAATTTATTTATTGGTTCATCTACATTTATGGAGTAAAAGTTTAAAACCTGTCAAAAAATCATCTTTTTTTTAAAAAAAAATCTTAAATTTTGCCTTTTTTTATAGACGCAGGTGCATCTAATGCTGGGTAATAAGAATGCGCATTCATTCGTATATAAATTTCTGAATCCTAAATTTCTTTTCGGTATGAAATATTTCTGTATGGTTATTCTTGGGAAAGATTCAATTCTAGAAAATTTATGGAAACGTAGATGCAAAAAATATCAATGGTATTTCAGGTTTAGATTTCATGTTTCTATAGCTTACGTTAGGAAACGCAATATAGAGAATTGTGTTTAAATATAAATATAAGAAAAAAGCTCTATATATTCATTTGAATTAACAAATTCCTTCCTTCAGCTATAAAGTGAAAGATTTATTAGCTGTGTTAGTAGTTAGAATTTACCGTGGGAGAAAAGGAATCTGAGCTAAAAGTGCATCCAATATATTTTGCATTATCTTAGTTATTTTAACAACAAGAACGAGATTTTAAAACTTAACTTCATTTGGTAGTGAATTTACAAGTCTAAATGTTTTTGTGAAATTTTGAATGCCTTATCTGGTTTAAAAAATCATCGATATAAAAAATTTTGGGAATAAATTTATTACTTAAAAGAGTTTAAAGTAATTTCAAAATTTCTTTGAAAAATGCGATTAGAATTTTTTAAACCCTCAACTGTAAGTAATCTTCATACTGGCGAGTCATTAGTAGACTCGAAACTACGACAAAAATAATACAAGTCCCAAATTCGTGACCAAGACCTATAAGCCACTGTTGTTTATATATATATTATATATATATATATATATATTCCATTATATCATGACTATAGTTATCTTAGGTTTATAACTATTTTTTGTATATGTTTTGATACATACATACACACACACAAAATATATATATATATATGAAATAGACGTGGCCGTTGAAAGGTATCTTAATATGATCGCTACTGTTGATGGTTTCTTTGCTGGGATTGACGAGGCAGTCCTGTGATTATTTAAAACTGTTTTATTATACATCTTGAACACAAAGAAAGACAAGGACGACACAACACACACACAAACCAAGCTGCAGCCGGCTACATGTTGAAGGCAGACAAATACAGAAGCGAAAGAGGGTTGGTCTACAGGAATCTTAATATTTATAAGCAGCTAAAATCACATGATCTGAGTGGATGGATAGGTGTAGTTTAAATACTCTCGTTAGGCGGCGGGTTATTTGTTACTAAAACATGGCCCTGAAGGGATGGTCCATAGGTAATTAAAAGATATTAAGAATTATTTAATGCGGTTTATTATATATATATAAATATATATATATATATCCATTATATATATACATTATATCATGATATAGTTATCTTAGGTTTATAACTATTTTGTATATTTTTGTAATACACATACATATATATATATATTAAAATTACAACACCACAAAGGAAAGAAAATAGCAAAACTTTACTTATTTTACGTATACAGCATGTTGAGTAGAAAATATGATTATATTAGAAGGTAATTTTTGGGTATTAGGGTCCGCGAAATCAGTACACACAGCTGTAGCCCCTGGCATATAAAATGACTCAAAAATGGTTATGCATCCCATAGAACTGGGTCATCCATGCCGCTTGAAATAGTCACACTTCATTAACGAATCTGAAAAGGGTGATCCATCCAGCAACCGTTAGATACTTTCAATGAAAGAAAGATCTGAAAAATGAGCCGAACAGGGCATCTCCTTCTGTGTCGAGGTAGATCAGGACATGACAGGGAAGATTCACTCTTGCGTTATTTTGCTGAAAGATGATATCTCTGAGGCTTCGAAGATAGGTCGTAACTGAGATATAAGAAGTGTAACGCCAATTATTCAAATTACCGACGACACAAACAACAATAACATCACACCAGTATAGACCCGTATGACGATATCGAATTAAAGCAAGCCATGTGTGCTCTCTTCAGGATTTCCAGACACAGATACGTCCATCATTATGCTGCATGTAGTACTGGTACTCGTCTAAAAAGAAGGAAAAGCTCTATTTTTGTATCCAGTTTTGCCATTGGGTGCACCACTGTTGCTTTGCGTCTCTGTATTGCATTATCAGGGAAACCGGCATTAATTGTCTCCATACTGCTTCAGACGTCTTCGTAGTGACCATTCCGATGTTTGTTGGGCTGCAAACAAGCACACATCGTTACTCAAGATCTGCGATGTTCATTGTGATCCCGCATGGACATCGCAGACCTGACAACATGTCTGTCATCTCAGAAGTTAAGCGACTGTAGGCCATTGATATCTTGTTTGATGTGTCTTTGCATTTTTACCAATAGGAGTAGCAATATCGTTGAACAATAAACCAAACTATTTTGATTCTGTCTAATTTCAACTCATGCTAGTTGCCATTTTCTTTTACATGAGATGCAACACTGATTTCCTAACAAATATATCCAAACAAACAAAACAATATTGAGATGACAACTGCAAAATTTTAATTTTATATAGAATTGTGAGTTGCCACTTATGCATCGTCGATGCTTAGATCATTATTTAATTGTGCTTAAATGCTATTCAATTAATTAATGCTAATTAAATGTTATTCATGCCCAATATCTTTTTCCCAGTATCATTCGAACTTGATGCATGTATCATTCCTGTTTCATGGTGTTGAAATATGAATGGTACTATTATACACAACTATTCTTTTTATTCACTACTAATAAAATACTTCATGCCTTTTTTTAAAAAATAATTTGTTTTTAATAATTTGGCAATTTTGATTTCAACACACATAACGTTTATCATACACAATTTTGTTAAATGTTACTAAATAAAAGTAATGTCTTTGAAGTTACGGCACGTGCAAAAATTTTACTCATTTTTTTCTTATATCCCCCAATTTGTCTTTATGATACATTTCAAATATCAATAACTAATCATAAAATTTTTTCAGATACCAATATTTTTTTTAGTTGGAATTAGTAGGACATAAAAAAATAATGTAAGAACATGCATTATAAAAGCGTAACTCAATCTTGTTTTGAAAGAAAAATTTAAATGAAAAAAAAAGGGATTTACTGGTAAGAATGATGTTAGAATTACAACTGAATCTTCCCTGTATAACAAGGTAGTATATAGTATACATAGTTCCCTATACATATTGTATTCCCTATATAGGACATGATTCATTGTGAAATAGACAATAACTATTAGAGAAAATGGTGTGATATTTTAAATTATATTTATTCATAAATTTTTAATCCTTCAAAAATACTAAATTATTAATTTTCAAAGAATTTTTTAAAATAAAGTTATAAATATAAATTACTTATTATACATTTATTTAAACTAATATGTATGTGACAGAAATCTCCCTGAGAGAATCAAATATTATTTTATGCTGGTAATAATAATATATACTAATTAATATATATAATATACCTATATGTAATCATATATATAACACTAATATGTAATCATACAAATGATATACTAATACATAATAATTGTACATATGATACTAATTAATATCAATCCATTCTATTTAGATTTGCAAGGTAAAGCTATGTTAATGATATTCAGTCTGAAGGCTTTAACATTGTTCATAAAACGATTATAGTTCAATATATTTCTAACTTAAGATAGCTAATATAATTTATTGTGAATCTCACATAGTACTGTATTTTACTTGCAGGTTATGTAAAATATAGTTTTGAATTTCCACCCGTGTGAAGTCTGACATCTTGATGTGTACTGCAGCAAAAAAGAAGCTTAGCGATCGGGATGGCCACTCATTTCACGAGAGTGAGTAAACTAATGCCAATACTAATTCTAAACTGATATCTGTGGTCTAGGGAATTTAAAGTATTAATGAAAAGCATAAAAATAGACACACATTTTTAAAGTAACGTATTTTTCCATTCTCACTATTAGTTCACACACTCTCCTCTTATATATATATATAATTAAAAAATTTATATATAAGCTGTCCTAATTCAGCAATGTTGATTATACTGTAGCATCCATTGTTTTATTTTTTTATATTTAACACTATAATTTTAATTTTTCATATTTCCTTTTAAATTCTGTTGTCTGGTTATCTTGCAATTTCAATTATTTTCAGTTTTAATCATGTTTATTCATCTCTCTCTTGTAGAGAAGTTTTGATTATATATATAATGTGTATATATACAGTATTAATTTTATTTTATCAAAACTTAATAATTTCATGCGTTACTGTTATTGTCCATTGTCCAGAAATATGTTTTGCAGTACTCACGTGGTAAGTTTTTATCTAATAGTTTTAACATTAATATTAAAATATTTTAGTAATTATTACAGGCTACAATATTATCGTTTTACATTATTAGATTATGGTTTTATTTATGATAATATTTAAACTTCTTTAGAAATTTCTCGCTTTCCCTATGGCCCATAGAATTGGCAAATTCAGGTGTAGGTTGACTGGCCGAAAAATACTGTTTAAACCTGCAATCCTGGTTCCTAAGGCCAGGAGTTTGCTTTAGTACTACTGTGGCTAAGACTATTCAATCATGACTAAAGTTATCTTAGGTTTATAACTATTTTTGTACATATTTTGTAATATGTATATATATATTCATCTTATTCAAGTTTTCAATCGTTAAAAAATACTTTTTATTCAACCACTCAAGTTCAGAAATACATTTTTTAAACATGCAATGAATGGCACTTGATGTTATTGCAGTTTTCTCAAATATTAATTCATTAATTAAATTAAATTAAATTAATTATAGTTAAAGAGATATATTTCAGTCGATATTATTCCTCTAGATGGCAGCACCATTGCATAAAATGGGTACTTTTTAAATTTGCTATGGAGATTTAACTTAACCTGAGAAAAAATTATATGCTAGTTAGTCACCAGTATTCATTTTACACTAGTTTTAAGGCAATTCAACTTTTATTAAAAAGTTTCATTACAAATTTAATGTGATTAAAAAGTTTCTAATGTTAAGTTAAAATGTGTTTTACCTTTTAATATTGTGATTCTGCCATATGAATATATAGTATATATACATATTTATATTAATTGTAATTATTTAATAAAAAGTAACTAAAATAAAATTTTTCTTCGTTAACCTAAGTAGGAATTGACTTAATTTTTTATATTACTTGTTTTACGAGAAAAATGATATTATATCGATTGACAAGGAAGGAATGTTTAGGAAAAGAGCACAATTAGAAAACAATCCATGCGCTTAACTAAGTTATCATTTAGGGTTAAAATTCTATTGTAGTCAAGATTTGTGTCGGTTAAGTGGTATAATATATTATAAAGGTTGAATATTCATAGCTTTATTTAAAAGCAAAAGTAATGGCATTTTTACATTTTATATTAAACTAAATTAATTTCTAATTAATAACATTTATTAATTCCATTATTGAATTGAAGGAATTCATATAATTGGCAAGTTATGGAATTAGTTTACGTATGTATGCATGTTGTAGAACATAAGAGTCGGAGAAATCAGCTTAACTGTTCCTTGAGGTCTAATTCAAAATTACAAGTAATCATACTGGTCTAGTTATATTTCTCACGACAATAACTCAATAATAACTAAATTTCGGAAGAGTTTACATGAGTTTCGTTATTTTATTCTCAGTAATTGTTTACCGAAGAATTTAAGAATTTCGTATTTTCTGGAGCTACAATAAACTTACAATTTGAAATAATATTTTAATATTCATATCGGTTTTTAATTTTAATTTTTAATTTTATTTTTAAATTGTTTCCTATACATACGCGTATATAGTTATTCATACTCATTAAATCAGTTTGTAATGAATCCAGCTAAATTTTTATATTTTAAACTTGCAATTCAGTTTTTCAAGTCATATTTTTACTTTCGTAAGAATATATATATATATTCTTGAGAAAACATCCAAAAATGTTTTAATGCAATTGCCATTAAAGGCAGAAAAATTCAAAAATTATTTGAAAGACAAAGTAATATCATAAGCTCCTGTTCTACCTTTTCACATCCTTCTACATTAAGTTTATTGTTTATCTTCATATTATTTGATGTATTACAAAATACTTGAACAATTTAACCAAAATGTTCAGCGCTGGATCATTTATAGAGATACTCATAAAATACTTGCTGCGAAATCTTTTAAGGCCTCCCAATACATTCAAGCTAGCCTTATCGGTAGAACATCGGTTTATAGGATAAATGACAGGACTCGATACTGATAGTGAATATCTAGTGCAGGGGTGGGCAGACTTCTCCAGGATACGGGCTACTTCTAGTTTTTTAAGGTGTTGCGGTCCACCCAGTTTTTGTGGCACGCACAAAGAAGGGGGTGGGGATCACGGGTCTGAACCCCCTCGTAGTTCTTGATTTTTTTTCGATTCATTATAACCCCATGTATATAGTACGTAAAATGTAATTACATATTTGTTATTAGTAATTTTCGAGGTTATACTTCTTTTGGTGCGATAGGGAAAAATGATGAGAGTAAATTTTTACGATGCGCGCGCACACCATTGTTTAATAGCTTTGGAAGTTACTGAGGGATCTTGGCTATTGGGTTTTGATCGATTTGGTGTGCTTCCTCCCACATGTATTTGATATCTATATACTTGTGGTTGAGATAGGGGAGGGCTTGCACACAAAAATATCAGTCCTCCATATTATTCCTATGGAGTAGGAAATTTTCTAACATGACACTTTTTTGGTGCTAGGGGACTGATATTTGTGGGTCGTAATATTATAAACCATATCTATTGGGAGGCATCCCCCCGGTGCTTCCCCCCACCGAATCTACAGCTTTTTGGCCAATATCTCGGCACCTGAGCCTTACAGTCTATTCGGACCTGGCTCTTTCGATCTCTCTCTATCTGCTCTTCCAGTTATTATAATTTCCTGCTCATAGGGCTATTTCTTCCATAGTTTTTAATTGTTTTAAACTTTGTTAAACTTTTAAATTTGTTTAAACTCTCAATATTTTGGCTCCTGTTTGGGTCATGGACTTGAGATTTGAACCAACTGTTCCACTCATCGAGACCCATCCAGTCATTGCGTAGGCATGGAGAGGGCTTAATCACTAAAATATCATGCTCCCATGTTAATCCTATGGGGACTGGAAAAAATTTCACCCCATAATAAATTGAGCTTGGGACTTGATTTTTGGAGGTTCGTCATATTTTCGTATTAACGCGAGCTTCACGTAGAATTGGCCCCCATATTATTGGTCCTATGGTCCATGTTCGAGGGTATTTGAATTTATTTAAATCGTGATTATCTTAGGTTTGGCTGGTCCGATTGACTTAAGGTTGGTATTGTTCAAATCTGCTCGTGAAGACCTTTCGTCCTTGGCCTAGCTTGACCTGCTGAAGATTTTTATTTTTATAGCAAATACAATACTTCTTACAATCCATTAAGTACTTCTAACAAGTTGATTAAATTTCAATATTGTTTCAGGATATATTTTTCTAATAATGGAACGGGTTTCCACCAAATACCTTGTAGTTCTTAGGGTTTTTTAATTCAAACTGTGTTCCATGGAACCATGGGGTTCCACGAGTCACAATAAAAAATTTGAAATGAAACTTATAAATATGTATGCAAAAAAGGGATTCACATTCTCTATGAAATTTGTATAATTATAAGTGTCTAAAGCGCACATTTTTCATTAATAAAGAAAATTTTATTATTTTGCAAAACTTTTATAACTTTTATTGTAATATAACAGAAGAATATTAAAAACACACGTTTTATCTTTGTAAATTACTGCTGGCCAACGTAAATGCAACACCAAGAAAGGCAAGATATAGCACAACAAAAATTATTTCTAGATAACATGTTGACCAAGTATCAAATGATTAAAATTATAGACTTCTGTGAAGTGTGGTTCCTGCCAGAATCAGTAGCCAGAGTAGCCACCATTGTTGGAGATCACCGCTGCCACACGCCTCGGCATTGATTCAAAGAGACTTTGGATGTGTTCTTGGGTACAGCTGACCAAGTAGATTCCATATGTTGCCAAAGTTGATCTAGTGTGGCAGCTCGGGGGGGGGGGTAATCTGGGTCAATCGTTGAGAAACCATGGGCCACATGTTTTCTATCGGCGAAAGATCCGGAGAGCGAGCCGGCCAGGAAGCATTCAATCTGGTGATTAACGAAGAATCTTTTGGACAATGCGTGCCACGTGTGATCACGCATTATCCTGTTGAAATATGGCTGTTACCAAGCCCTGAAGGTAAGGAAGGACAACTGGCTCAACACCTCAGAGATGTAGCACTGGCTGTTTAAAATACCGGCAATGCGTACTACAAAAGTGCGAGAGTGATATCCATTACCGCCCACACCATAATTCCCGTAGCAGGACCAGTGTGACGGTGCATAACGTAGCTATTCAGCATCCTCTCTCCACGGTGTCTCCAGACTCGAATCCAACTATCGTGGTGTTGCAGTAAGATGCGTGACTCGTTCCATTCTGCCGCCTACATCCTTCTTTAATCGCACCATTGGTGGCGGAGACGTCTGTGGTTTTGCGTCAAGGGTAGCCAAGCAATGGACGTCTTGCGGACAGACCACTGATGTAAACGGCGTCGAATGGTACGCGCAGACACTGAATGATCCGTTATAGACTCAATGTGCTGTGCTATGGTTCGTGATGTGACTGAGCATCCGTCACTACCATGCGCACAATTTGCCTGCCCTCACGTAAGTGGTGTACTGAGGTGGATGCGATCGACCATAATACCCTCCTGCATCCAACGGTTACATATCCGCATTACAGTTGTTTGGTTTCGTCCAACACGACTACTGATTTCCCTGAAAGATAATCCACAATCTCGGTAGGCCACTATCCTTCCTCTGTCGAACTCGGATACTTGATCAAAAGCTGATCGCGTTTTCTACGAGACATAACTGATTGTTTTTTGAAAAAAACCACAAGAAAAACACAATTGCCGAACTTGAAATAGTCGAAATCTCCAAGCCTTAAATAGCGCTTTTCAGGTGGCGCCTTAGGCGTGCATGATGTGTGTCTGCGCTGAAATTATAATCATATTTGCATATCTCACCTACGCTAATGCATGTTGTAAATTTCATGTTATTTGCGTGCTTCCTTCAGGGTGTTGCATTTACGGTGGTCAGCAGTGTATATACTTCCTACTAGATTGTGAATATTTTATTGTTTTTACTACCTTGGATTCCTGAGAAATTTTATACTTGTCAGCGCAGTGTCTCGCGAAACTAAAAAGTTTTATAATGGAAATGCACCTTTTTCCATTTGTGGAAAAAAACACGTAAAATGAAGAAGAGGAAAGGACTTATCGGCATATCAACAATGTCGATGTTAAAATTTATATTTCATCATGAACAGCTCCTAAATTTATATTACAAACTCTCTCATGCAAAATACACAGTACATCTCACACAGCTATAAATATTTTAATTCCATTCAGGAAATTATGGTTAAGTGAAATATATTTTTCAATGCGAGTGGCTACAAAAACTAATTCAACTCAGAATACATAATGCGATTGTATTTAATCTCAATAGACCTAGTCTTCCACAGTTTGTGTGAAAAAAAGATCATTGATTCATAGCATTATTATTATTAAATTATCTACGCTTGAATAGATGAAAAATAATGAAATAAATAATAATTCTTTCTGTTTGAAATTTTCACTCCAATAAATGTTAGTATTGGGTCTAAATCTAATATAAAGATACATAATTTTTATATGCACCTCGCAGGACTATAATGTTTTTCCGAAGTGGCCTGCAAGGTCATTTGGGTTGTCTATCCCTGTTCTTAGCCAAGATCGTTCAGCAAGAATGACACTTGAATGCACAGCTTCTTTGCATTGTTCATGAGCTTTTTTTAACTTGAGAATCTCGCGTCTTTAGTCCTTCACAACTTAAACGATGGTGAAGAGAGCAATAAAAGAGGGGTCAGTTGGTGTCATATAAACGGTGTCACAGACTGTAGAAGTCAGACTGGACAAAATAGAAGGGATGAGGAGATGGGCTTTAGTGTTTCGAGCGGTTGGGAACAAACAGAAGCAATCTCTAAACGTGAAAAAGGGAAGATTCTAACAGTGAGTCCTTTTCTTTCATCGTGACAATATTTAGCTACCATAAGCCTCTTGTAACTCACATGTCTACTGAACTCCAACCAATGGACGTGAATTAAATAATAAATATCAATATGTATACGTTGCATGCTAAAAATTGTCCATTTTTTAAATTTTGAAAATAATTTTATTATGATATTTAAAAAAACTTTATTTAACTAGATAATGCGTTATAATAAAACTTTAAATGCATTAAATATCTTTTTTCTATTATTAGTGATGTTTTTTCTACAAACGTAGGATAACGTGAAGGATAAAATTTTTAGAAAGATTTTTATCTTGTTACGCCAAAAAAAGTATAACTTCTTACGTGCGTACATAAGTACACACACACTTTTTGTTTTATAATAATTACTGTTAATTATTTATTCAGTAATTTATTTTTTGCTGTTTTCTGTTTGGGACAATCGACAAAACCAAAAATAAAAATTTGTTCGACTGCGAATTGGGGTATGATACGAGAATGGTAGACCTTCTACGCAATCCCCCCCTTGAAAAATTCTTGTGTGCGCCACTGCCCAATGTCGTAGGCGTGGTGTGTGAGGTAAAGAAAAGGTTATTATTATAACTTAATATGAATACGGGATAAATGTACTTATCTACAGAACTAAAATAAAAAAACCCTTTTAAAACCACGTTAAAAGCAAAACGCAAGATATAAACTTAATATAGTACCCACAAATAAATTATATCAACTGATGTATTTATTATAAAACAATTCAATACATT
>BMAO01014353.1:0-26750 GCA_019973975.1 Trichonephila clavata
TGTATCGGGAATATGAATTTTCATTTTCTTATTAGCTAATAAATTAAACGCCAGATGTTTAAAAGAGCTGAACAACTGCTCTGCATTCTTATAAAATCCAACTTCTAATTGTAAATTTTCCGTTTTTTTCACTTTCTCTGGAACTGTCGTTTATCCGTAATGCTTACGCGAAAATATTCGTTCAATGGAGGTCTGTCGATTTTTTGCAATACATGCATTGATTTCCCCCTCAACACAATATCCTGGTCAAACTCAACATACGCATAAAAAGGGGCGCATATAATAATCTTAATTCGAGTTCGACGTTCTTTTGAACTGTTTATTTCGACTTTATTTACTTTGAAGTCAAAAATGAAATCTGCAGCGCCTCCAATTCCTGTTTGCATTAGATTGAAATTTATATGCTGAAAACAGTTCATGGTGCATGTTTTCCAAATCGGTATATTTATGATTAAACCGAGTGGTGCGAATTATGAAATGCCGTCTTAGATTTCTTGCAATAATTTTCAAGTGATTGTCTTTGTTCGTTTTGGATGGTTTTCGGAAAACAAAACTTTCCGACATTCTTATAATTCTATCTTCTCTAGGTAAGTTCAGCATGGTTTAACAACCGTGGGGCATTTGCTGCTGTTAAATGCAACTCGTAATTAGGAGCAATATGAACATTAATATTCTTGCGATCCAATGAAAAAGCAACAAAATGTCCGCATTTTTCTTCAATACTTTGATTAATTTCCTCGATAACATCTGCGTCTGCAGTTCCTTGCTCTATTTTCACTCCGATATCATATTCTGCATAGTCCTTTTCGATAATTTTTGTCTCTTCATACGTTATGGAATATTTAATATTATGGTTGCCGATGTTGATCCAGGTTCGCGGAACAAATATTTCTGATAAACCAACTTCCCATGCGCCTGTTAATATGATCGGACGAGCTAGTTTCGTTCTGAATGATGCTTGCGTATTTTTTGGAAAGAATTGAGTGCTAGAATTGCTAGGTAACGTGATGTAGAAATCATTTACCTCATCCATGCTTACTTAACCCACGAATTAAAGCGCTCATCAAACCCTGCCACTTTACATAATACTCTTTCTTCCTGCCTATGCCTTTTGTTTTGAGCACCTTTTCTATGCGCCAATAATCGTCAGAGCGTTTTCGAGATTTTCTGCAGTTCCTCTGCATAGAATCGTCCTTTTATAGCTTCTGATTTCAGGTCTTGCAGCTCAAATGTAGTCGGATGAGAGAAATATACTTTTGTTACTCTAAAGACCTCATCACTCCATCCTGGTAAATATCCTCGTCGAAAAGTTTTGTTTGCTTTAGATATTCCAACTAAATCTCCCTTATTTAGAATCACTTTCGGGTTCTTTTCGAGAAAACCATATAATTTTTTAAAAATTTGTGGTTCTACTTCTCGAGTCACTTGTGAGGGGGCCATACCAATACTGCGATGTTCGGTGTCATTATACGATTTTACATGCAAGTGCAAAATATCTACATACTTATACGAATTTCTATATGTGAACACTCTAAACATTTTGTTTTTTAACGTTCTGTTAAACCTTTCAACGACGCTAGCCTTATGATCACCTTCGGCAGAATAGTGATTGATACTATGCCTCTGAAATAAGGATTTCAGTTGAGAATTGTAAAATTCACTGCCTTTATCAGTTTGAATATTTTTAGGCTTTGCATGTTGAAACAAGTTTTCAAATGCATTTTTTACGGCTTCTGCAGTCTTCATTTTCAGAGCACTCACTCTGGCGTATTTCGAGAATACATCGATTACGGTAAGTAAGTACCGAAATCCGTTGTTATGCTTTCCCAAATGTTTTAAGTCCACTAGATCACACTGCCATAACTCATTTATACCATATGAAAGCGTCGCTCTTCGAAGAAATTTGTATCGAACGCCTTTATGAAGGGAATAGGGGTCTTGTGAGGATAAAAACTGTTTTGTTTTTTCGTAAGGTACTTTGATGGTCTTTGATAGTTTCTTAATTCCACCGAAGAATGCAGGGTTCGCAAAATCATAATAAGTCGCTTTTAATACTCTTTCCATTTCCTGTTCTTCTGTTTCCTCCGAGGCGTGTGCGGCCATTCCAACGAATCGTCGTTGTGACTTTCGCGTAAGCTCGTATCACCTCCTAGATTTTGCACTAGCTTCTGATTTCCAATCCACCGGGTAGGGATTTTTATTTCGTTGATAGCTTTCCAGAAAACTGCAAAGCCGTGAGGTTCGAGACCCTTTTTAACGTTCCTCATCAAATATGAAAATAGATCAATCACATTTGAATGCTTAACTGCCTGATTATCGGTAATCAATTCCCCCAACTCATTCCAAGAATAGCTGCGTGTTTTCAATTTCTCCACAATCGCCGGAATGAATTTTTGGAAATTTGCAGGCACAGAGAGAATGATATCGCGTACAATAGGATCTTCCGAAATATTTCTTTCCGCTACTTCTGCGGATTTTTCTTTAGGAATTTCCTCTTCAATTGTCACACGTACTGGAGGCTTAGGTTCGCTCACCATATGCCGATATTTGAGAATCAATTGGCTTAATAGTTTAGCTTTTGCATCATCTGAATAACTTGATGCATGCAAGAGATTTTCTATTTTACTTTCAATGTCATGCAATCCTGCGTCTGGGGTTTTAGAAAAGTACGATGTTGCTAATTCCTCTGGAACAACGGCCATGCGTTTTGACATTTTGATAAATGTTATATTCGGTTCCCTATTGCTTTTCCTATAATGCCAGCTAATGCCGTCAACACTGGCGCTATGAGAAAAGGGAGAGCCCCACCAATTTGAATTCTTTCTTTTTTTTTGTTTGTTTTAACGATAACTTTTTATTCCCGATTTTTCTAATGGCTTTTTTATATTTCCTCAGTTTCTTCACATCGACAGCAAGGTTGCCTTCTAGAATATTTAAACAAATCTCACAGAAAAGATGTAACTGACTTTTGTCGGCAGTACGTATAATTGCTCTTTTTTGCGCAGGAGATGCCGTGAGGAGTAGTTTCAATAAATGATAATGCTTCTTTACATTCTTCATTTTATCGGTACATAAATCCAATGAATTCCATTGGAATCAGGGAACACACTTTCTCTGAGCCGATATTTTTCGTCCGTTCTCGGGTGTAGATCCACCAACAAATAGTTAAAATAACCTTGCGTGCTCTTTTTGTAGGCATCCATAAACGATGCTGCTTTGTTTCCATAGAGTTGTCTGGCAAAGCATTGTATTTGTCCGACATCGCGGTTGTTTTTAAACAATATTATATACTGCGCATTCAAACTTATGTCTCGCATCACTTTATTTCGAGGAAATAGATTTTGCAAAATTAGAATCACACTTATTCTAGAATGATGCGCAGTGATAGTGAATAACTGTGAAACTTTCACATCTAAGGAATGGAGATAATCGTCAAAAATATAAAGGCTATCACTTTCAAACCTTTCAGGTAAGCCTTCTACGAATTTAATTCCTTTTTCTTTAATGAACCATTCTTGGAACGCTTTATAAGACCAAATAATGTTTTTGAATTCGTAATCGTACGCTTTCTGTGCAATAATGTGTCGAATTACGGTAGTTTTTCCACACTGGCTTGCCCCCACGCACAAAAGACAAGAAGGATGTTTCAGTTTGAGCATTGTTTACAGATTTTCCGAAATTCTTTTACGCTCAGTTGTACTCCCAATATACTTGGTGTCAAATATATTGAATTTATGCTAAAGAAACGCCGAATATCATATACAATTACAGTCCCTTTTTTACACTCATGATAGAATATTTTCCTTCCTATATGGGTTGAAAGAAAGCATGTGCTATTGTTTATATCAATCTCATTTTGAATTACCTCAATGTGATTTGATATTATAAAAATTAATTCTACGACAACGAGAGTAAATAAAATCAGAACACTAATATATTTTTTGTCCATTTCCTTTGACACCTGTAACGCTAATGATGTTTTACACCGAAAAATTATCTTTTTATATTTTCTAAAATCCCTCATCCTTGAGAAAAGATAACTACTTTAGATCATGCGCTATCTAAAGTAACCTCGCCGCGCGCTTTTCTTGCACAATGCTTTTCAACCTTCACCTTGAGAGAAATGAATTACGCCACACTCTGTTTCAAGATTCTGCGATCACTTTCACTGACCTCGATTGAATTTTTTTTTTCCTCATCTCTCTCTCTTTTTTTTTTGTTTAATTCTCTCAACGAGAATAGAACTGATAACCTTCGGAACCAAAAAACATTATTAACTCAAATCCTACGACTCAGCCGATTTAAACTAATAATGCTTTAATCACAGACTCATTATTCATGTTTTAAAGCCTCTAAGAACTCTTAAATGACAAATTTTTCAATTTTTTGAAAACGATATACGTTAAAGCCTCAACATAAAAACTTCTGAAGCTGTTGAGATATAAGCAGTGAAATTTATATAAAAACCCTATCGCTTTCGTATTTTTAACTTCATTTTTCTCAAAACAAGTCGACAATTTGATCAGGCGGTGTTTTAATGGAGCACTGTTTTCATATCGTGCGGTGTTTTACTGGAAATTGTTTTAATGGAAACTGTTTCAAAATCGTGCGGTGTTTTACTGGAAATTGTTTTAATGGAGAGTGTTTTAAAATCGTGCAATTATATACTACTAGAGTGTACGCGCTATTACTGATTACTATTCAGATGATATAGACCAATTTAGTAAATGAATGTGTTCAATTAAAAACTTATCTAAAACTGAGTATACTTGTAGTGATATATTCAATTTAATTTTTGAAAAGAAACTAGTTCAGGTTTTTCCAAATTTGCATACCATTTTAAAGATTTTTCTAACGACCTGTATTACTAGCTGGGAAGCGGAGCTTGCGTTCTCTAAAATGTCCTACATAGAAAACAAATATAGGACAACAATGACAAATACTAGGCTTAATTATTAATCACTTCTTTCTATTAATATTCATCTCACCAAAGACTTAAAATGTGATGTGTGTGTGTGAGCAAACAAAATATTCAGTATGAAAAGTTTCTTTTTTTTTGTAAATTATGTTATTGCTTAAAACTTATTTGTTTTGTTATTTGTTGTTTATTTCGTGATATCAAAGATGGTCGTCCAGATCGTGGCTTATCAGAAAGGTCAAAATTATCCAATTGAAATTTTTTGAACCATCTTCCGCATGCTCTATTAGAAACTGTACCTTCAAAAACCATTTTCAATAAATTTCTACACGCTCTTGTAGTGTGACGTAGTCACAAAGGAGAAATCGCCCCTATTCATGATTCATGCCACAGCTAGAGAGCACGTGGCATTGTGCTTTGTCGAACATCTGGACTGTCGGCGGTGGTGTAACTGGTAAACACTATGGGCTGGATATCTTCTTACATTATTAAAATTCAAAGGTAAACAAACGTATCTATCTATCTATCTCGCTTCATTTACACCGCAAAGCGGATCGTGTCGCTGCGAGTTCGAATCGGGGGATCTCTTTTTTTCATTTCTGCTAATTTTTCCCACGTAAATTACTTTTACTGATAAACAGTTATTTTAACACGATTTTCTGTTATTTTAATGTACTTTTTATTTTTTTTTTGCCTTCAAAAAGGTTTTTTTCTGATTTTTAATCATTTAAAGTAATTTCTACCTTTTCAACAATTCGATTTTGTTCATTTCTGCTTATTTTTCCCACCCGTAAATTAATTCTCTCTTCTTCAAGAATTTGTGAAGAGAAGGGAAAATGTTAAGCAACAAAGCCATGACACGCACTCACGGGTCATGCACTCACATCGTAGGCGTCAAACCCCACAAAAGTGTTGGCGTTAGAATAAAAGGAGGAAATTAACATGGGGATTAAGTTATAACCTCGGTATAAGCCCGTGCAACACCGGGCCATGAAAAAGCTAGTCTATCTATCTATCTATCTATCTATGTATGTGCGTCTATCTTCTCACGAACCGCACCACACAGAAAGTCGCGGAAGGTACCAAAAGATCGGGAATTTTCCGGGGAAGCCGTATTGCCCATTTATATTCCGATATTGTAATTAGTTGAAAAGATATTAATTAAAAACCTTAAAATGCCTAATTGTTTTAACTCCTACCGGTTGTTTACTTGGCGGAACTTCCGTTCCGTTTCGGCTGAGCGATGATCCGACATTTTCGACCATCTTAAAATTGTCATCCAATTTTCGGTGTGAAATCAGACAAAAATAATTACAGAATCGGAAAGATCATTTATTTCGCAACAATACGGTATAATTTCTTTTGTAAAATAAAGATAATTTCTATATATATTCTAATTTCACCTGAGCATTCACCCATCTTTAAGAATTACCACACCACACCAACGCAAGAACAAATTTCGCAAAAGGAAGTTTTTATGACATAGTTGAAGAAATCACTCACATCGCGCTCATACACACACACAAGTGCTATCGGCCTGAGGGAAACACGAAATTTCCATGGGGATGAAATTATTCACTTAGGAAAAGGAAAGAATTGGAAAGTGAGTGGGTGATTTTTAAATTCGCACTGTTTGCCTATTCAAGGGTTTTTGGTGACGGACCTCGAAATTTTCAACCATGCTCAAGTGACGAGGACGACACCTGAGCATTCACCGATCTTTAAGAATTACCACACCACACCAACGCAAGAACAAATTTAGAAAAAGGGAGTTTTTATGACATAGTTAAAGAAATCACTCACATCGCGCGCATACACACACACAAGTACTATGGGCCTGGGAGGAACACGAAATTTCCATGGGGATGAAGTTATTCACTTAGGAAAAGGAAAGAATTGGAAAGTGAGTGGGTGATTTTTAAATTCGCACTGTTTGCCTATTCAAGGGTTTTTGGTGACGGACCTCGAAATTTTCAACCATGCTCAAGTGACGAGGACGACACCTGAGCATTCACCGATCTTTAAGAATTACCACACCACACCAACGCAAGAACAAATTTAGAAAAAGGGAATTTTTATGACATAGTTAAAGAAATCACTCACATCGCGCGCATACACACACACAAGTACAATGGGCCTGGGAGGAACACGAAATTTCCATGGGGATGAAGTTATTCACTTAGGAAAAGGAAAGAATTGGAAAGTGAGTGGGTGATTTTTAAATTCGCACTGTTTTCCAATTCGAGAATTTTTGGTGACGGACGTCGAAATTTTCAACCATGCCAGAGTGACGAGGACGACACATGAGCTTTCACTCGTCTTTAATAATTACCACACCACACCAACGCAAGAACAAATTTCGAAAAAGGGAGTTTTTATGACATTGTTAAAGAAATCACTCACATTGCACGCACACAAACAAGTGCTATCGGCCTGAGGGAAACACGAAATTTCCATGAGGATGAAGTTATTTACTCAGTAAAAGCCCGTGCAACGCCGGGCTAAGCGGAGAGGAAAGAAACAAAGAAATCAAAGTAATTTCGGAAAATAATATTGGAAGTGCTGAATTTGTAAAGTTGAGTGAATATTAACGTCCCACTGTTCAGCAACACGAGGCCTTTTAAGGACGGTCCGCGTAATTCTGAACCATGGTCAAGTGACGCGGACGACACCTGAGCTGGCACCCCCTCTCCTAACTACCACACCACGGGAGGACGTTTGAGCTCTCGACATATTTTACGTGCATCCGGCCCTTACACGGTGGGTCTTCAGTGGTACTAGGATTGAGAATTTGTGAAGAGAAGAGAAAATTTTAAGCAACAAAGCCATGACACGCACTCAGGAGTCATGCACTCACATCGTACGCGTCAAACCCCACAAAAGTGTTGGCGTTAGAATAAAAGGAGGAAATTAACATGGGGATTAAGTTATACACTCGGTATAAGCCCGTGCAACGCTGGGCCATGAAAGCTAGTCTACACTATTAAAATTGGAAGGTAAATAAACGTATCTATCTATCTATGTATGTGCGTCTATCTTCTCACGAACCGCACCACGCAGAAAGTCGCGGAAGGTACCAAAAGATCGGGAATTTTCCGGGGAAGCCGTATTGCCCATTTATATTCCAATTTTGTAATTAGTTAAAAAGATATTAATTAAAAACCTTAAAACGCCTAATTGTTTTACTCCTGCCGGTTATTTAATTGGCGGAACTTCCCTTCCGTTTCGGCCGAGCGGTAATCTTACGTTTTCCACCATATTAAAATTGTCATCTAATTTTCGGTGTCAAAATTAGACAAAAAATAATTACAGAATCGGAAAGATCATTTATTTCGCCACGACACGGTATAATTTGTTTTGTAAAATAACGATATTTTCGATTTTTTTCGAATTTTTTAAAATAGTGTTAAAACTGATGCGTTTTTATGACAATTATTTCTAAATCGTTGGGTAGGAATTACTTTTCGTGTTATTAAATCGATATTCTACACTAATTAATTTCAAGCCTTTCTCTTTTAGATCCATTCATTTAAAAAATAAAATTCCCAAAACTTTTTTTTAAAGAATTTTTAAATAGTAGTCCCAATTTTTACTTCAAATTGAATAACTTCGTCATTTATGAAGGTATAATCTCACAAAACCTTTTTTCCGTGTGTACAGTAATATTATCCGTAACACATACGAAGATTGAAAAAATTGCTGCAAAATTACAGATTTTAAAAAACATTTTGTGATTTTCGTAAACTTATGTTTTTCTGAGAAATAAATTAAAAAGTAGTAATTTGTACATTTTTTATTTCAAAGTACGTTATTTTTGCAAATAGTTGGTGATGTTTGAGAGCATTAACGTAAAAATTATGCCCTTAAAATGAAGGTAATGATTTTTAAAATAATTTAAAATACGCAATTTTACATTTAGCCAAACATTGGCGTCGAAAATTAGCTTTGCGCCAAAGACTTCTGACCTGTTTCGCCTTCGACCGCATCTAACTCAAGGGTTACACTAAAAAATTCTGCCTTAAACAGGGGGAAATCAGTAACTTTGGCGAGTAAAAAAAAAATGCGAGTAAAAAAATAACTTTTTCGTCCTCCCATTCATTATTATTGCCTATTTTCATTTTTCGCTACGGGTCCCGGTAGCACAGTCGGATAGCGCTTTGCTTCATTTGCACCGTAAAGCAGATCGTGTCTCTGCGAGTTCGAATCGGGGGGATCTCTTTTTTTTCATTTCTGCTAATTTTTCCCACGTAAATTAATTTTACTGATAAATTCTTATTTTAACATGATCCTCTGTTATTTTAATGTACTTTTTTTTTTTTTTTTTTTTTGCCTTCTGAAAGGTTTTTTTCTGATTTTTAATCATTCAAAGTAATTTCTATCTTTTTCAACAATTCGATTTTGTTCATTTCTGCTTATTTTTCCCACCCGTAAATTAATTATCTCTTCTTCAATGATTGAATTCACTTGCTGCATCCCCACAGATCTAAAATTTACTTCATTTTCAGTGCTGCCATTATGTAAGCAAATGGTATGTCACAATTAATTGCTAAATGAGCATTTTTAATCAATTTTATTAAAAATAATTAATAAGTTAGTTTTGTATAATATAATTTTTTTCGCAGATACGTGTTTAAATAATTTTAACACAGAGTGGAATGAAAAACTATAAAATTAAAATTAAAAAAATTAATTGTTTTTATCAAATAGTATTTTTTTCTTTTTGAATGTTTTTTTCAGTGAATGTTAGCATATAACTAGGTTTCCCCCCAAAAGTGGATTTTTAACACTTATATATGTTTAATCAAACATCCAAACGTTTCAAGAGCTATCTGTAGAATTTTTTTTATTAGTATTTATTGGTAATGGATTTAAATTAATATATTTTTTTAAAATTAAAATGCATTCAATGCATTTCTGAGATTCATTTAAAATATTTATCAGCATCGAAATTTTTGTTCTCTTTCATAAAACTTATAGTTTACTTTAAAATAATGCGTAATTGCATGAAACTGTTTTCCCCGTGTCGAATATTTCAAAAAATTCTCACAATTTTACTTCAAGAATTAAAATAGTAGTGAAATTTTGTTATTTGAAAAATTTATACTTTCTGTTCTTTTTTCAGCATACAACTATTTTTAAAAATGCTACAGTTTCGTTTCCGGGAAAAAAACTATCTTTCTTTAAAGAATTTTATAGAAAAAAAACAACTTTTTTTTTTTTACAAAACAATGCTGTTTTGCATATTTTATGATTTTTTCTCATATGAATCAATATCGTTGTGTTTATATAAAAATGATTTTTAAAACTTTCAGAATCAGTGATTTAAAAAATAAAAAGCCGAAAACTTATTTGAACGAATTTTAATAAAACACTCAAAATACTTAAATCAATCTTTTAATAAATTCTTCATTCGTAAAGATAATTGCATGAAACTATTTTTCCGTGTGTCGAACATTTCAAAAAATCCTCACAATTTTATTTCAAGATTTAAAATAGTAGTGAAATTTTGAAATTTTAAAAATTTCTACTTCTCTGTCTTTTTTTAACATACAACTATTTTTAAAAAAGCTACATTTCGTTTCCGGGGCCTAAAAAATTGCAACGAAAGAATTGAAATGTGAGGGATTTTTAAAAAGTCGCACTGTTCACCTACTCCAGATTTTTTTGGCGACGGACTTCGAAATTTTCAATTTAAAACTTTTAGAATCAGTGATTTTAAAAAAAAGCCAAAAACTTTTTGGAACAAATTTTAATAAAACACTCAAAATACTTAAATCAATCATTTAATAATTTCTTCTTTTATAAAGGTAATTGTATGAAACTTTTTCCCCCGAGTCGAATATTTGAAAAAATCCTCACAATTTTACTCCAAGGATTTAAATAGTAATGAAATTTTGTAATTTGAAAAATTTATACTTTCTGTCTTTTTTTCAGCATACTACTATTTTTAAAAAAACTACATTTTCATTTCCGGGAAATAAAAAATTACAACGAAAGAATTGGAAAGTGAGTGGGTGATTTTAAAATTCACCCTGTTTGCCTATTCGAAAATTTTTGGTGACAGACCTCGAAATTTTCAACCATTCTCAAGTAACGAGGACGACACCTGAGCTTTAAGAATTACCACACCACACCAACGCAAGAACAAATTTCGAAAAAGGGAATTTTTATGACATAGTTAAAGAAATCTTTCACATCGCGCGCATACACACACACAAGTGCTATCGGCCTGAGGGAAACACGAAATTTCCATAGGGATGAAATTATTCACTTAGGAAAAGGAAAGAATTGGAAAGTGAGTGGGGGATTTTTAAATTCGCACTGTTTGCCTATTCAAGGGTTTTTGTTGACGGACCTCGAAATTTTCAACCATGCTCAAGTGACGAGGACGACACCTGAGCATTCACCCATCTTTAAGAATTACCACACCACACCAACGCAAGAACAAATTTCGAAAAAGGAAGTTTTTATGACATAGTTAAAGAAATCACTCACATCGCGCGCATACACACACACAAGTGCTATCGGCCTGAGGGAAAGACGAAATTTCCATGGGGATGAAGTTAATCACTCGGTAAAACGAAAGAATTGGAAAGTGAGTGGGTGATTTTTAAATTCGCACTGTTTGCCTATTCGAGGGTTTTTGGTGGCGGACCTCGAAATTTTCAACCATGCTCAAGTGACGAGGACGACACATGAGCTTTCACCGGTCTTTAATAATTACCACACACACCAACGCAAGAACAAATTTCGAAAAAGGGAGTTTTTATGGCATTGTTAAAGAAATCACTCACATCGCACGCACACACACACACACACAAGTGCTATCGGCCTGAGGGAAACACGAAATTTCCATGAGGGTGAAGTTATTCACTCGGTAAAAGCCCGTGCAACGCCGGGCTAAGCGGAGAGGAAAGAAACAAAGAAATCAAAGTAATTTCGGAAAATAATATTGGAAGTGCTGAATTTGTGAAGTTGAGTGAATATTAACGTCCCACTGTTCAGCAACACGTGGCCTTTTACTGACGGTCCGCGTAATTCTGAACCATGGTCAAGTGACGCGGACGACACCTGAGCTGGCACCCCCCTCTCCTAACTACCACACCACACCAACGGGAGGACGTTTGAGCTCTCGACATATTTTACGTGCATCCGGCCCCTACAGGGCGGGTCTTCAGTGGTACTAAGATCGAGAATTTGTGAAGAGAAGGGAAAATGTTAAGCAACAAAGCCATGACACGCACTCACGGGTCATGCACTCACAACGTACGCTTCAAACCCCACGCAAGTGTTGGCGTTAGAATAAAAGGAGGAAATTAACGTGGGGATTAAGTTATAACCTCGGTATAAGCCCGTGCAACGCCGGGCCATGAAAGCTAGTCTATCTATCTATCTATCTATGTATGTATGTATGAGCGTCTATCTTCTCACGAACCGCACCACGCAGAAAGTCGCGGAAGGTACCAAAAGATCGGGAATTTTCCGAGGAAGCCGTATTGCTGATTTATATTCCGATATTTAATTAGTTAAAAAGATCTTACACTATTAAAATTCGAAGGTAAACAAACGTATCTATCTATCTATCTATGTATGTATGAGCGTCTATCTTCTCACGAACCGCACCACGCAGAAAGTCGCGGAAGGTACCAAAAGATCGGGAATTTTCCGGGGAAGCCGTATTGCCCATCTATATTCCGATATTGTAATTAGTTAAAAAGATATTAATTAAAAACCTTAAAACGCCTAATTGTTTTACTCCTGCCGGTTGTTTACTTGGCGGAACTTCCCTACCGTTTCGGCCGAGCGGTAATCTTACGTTTTCCACCATATTAAAATTGTCATCTAATTTTCGGTGTCAAAATTAGACAAAAAATAATTACAGAATCGGAAAGATCATTTATTTCGCTACGACACGGTATAATTTTTTTTGTAAAATAACGATATTTTCTATTTTTTTTCGAATTTTTTAAAATAGTGTTAAAACTGATGCGTTTTTATGAAAATTATTTCTAAATCATTGGGTATGAATTACTTTTCGTGTTATTAAATCGATATTCTACAATAATTAATTTCAAGCCTTTTTCTTTTAGATCCATTTATTTAAAAAATAAAATTCCCCAAACATTTTTTTTAAAGAATTTTTAAAAAGTAGTCTTAATTTTTACTTCACATTGAATAACTCCGTCATTTATGAAGATAATCTCACAAAACCTTTTTTCCGTGTGTACAGTAATATTATGCGTAACATATACGAAGATTGAAAGAATTGCTTCAAAATTACGGATTTAAAAAAAAAATTGTGATTTTCGTAAACTTATGTTTTTCTGAGAAATAAATTAAAAAGTAGTAATTTGTACATTTTTTATTTCAAAGTACGTTATTTTTGCAAATAGTTGGTGATGTTTGAGAGCATTAACGTAAAAATTATGCCCTTAAAATGAAGGTAATGAATTTTAAAATAATTTAAAATACGCGATTTTACATTTAGCCAAAAATTGGCATCGAAAATTAGCTTTGCGCCAAAGACTTCTGACATGTTTCGCCTTCGACCGCATCTAACTCAAGGGTTACACTAAAAAAATTCTGCCTTAAACAGGGGGAAATCATTAACTTTGGCGTGTAAAAAAAAATGCGAGTGAAAAAATTACTTTTTCGTCCTCCCATTCATTATTGTAGCCTATTTTCATTTTTCGCTATGGGTCCCGGTAGCACAATCGGTTAGCGCTTCGCTTCATTTACACCGTAAAGCAAATCGTTTCTCTGCGAGTTCGAATCGGCGATGATCTCTTTTTTTTCTTTTCTGCTAATTTTTCCCACGTAAATTAATTTTACTAATAAATACTTATTTTAACATGATCCTCTGTTATTTTAATGTACTTTTTCTTTCTTTTTTTTTTTTTTGCCTCCTAAAGGTTTTTTTCTGTTTTTTAATCATTCAAAGTAATTTCTATCTTTTTCAACAATTCGATTTTGTTCATTTCTGCTTATTTTTCCCACATGTAAATTAATTCTCTCTTCTTCAATGATTGAATTCACTTGCTGCATCCCCACTGATTTGAAATTTACTTCATTTTCAGTGCATGCCACAATTAATTGCTAAATGAGCATTTTTAATCAATTCTATTAAAAATAATTAATAAGTTAGTTTTGTATAATATAATTTTTTTCGCAGATACGTGTTTAAATAATTTTAACACAGAGTGGAATGAAAAACTATAAAATTAAAATTAAAAATATTAATTGTTTTTATCAAATAGTATTTTTTTCTTTTTGAATGTTTTTTTCAGTGAATGTTAGCATATAACTAGGTTTTCCCCCAAAAGTGGATTTTTAACACTTATATATGTTTAATCAAACATCCAAATGTTTCAAGAGCTATCTGTAGAATTTTTTTATTAGTATTTATTGATATTGGATTTAAATTAATATATTTTTTAAAAATTAAAATGCATTCAATGCATTTCTGAGATTCATTTAAAATATTTATCAGCATCGAAATTTTTGTTCTCTTTCATAAAACTTATAGTTTACTTTAAAATAATGCGTAATTGCATGAAACTTTTTTCCCCGTGTCGAATATTTCAAAAAATTCTCACAATTTTACTTCAAGAATTAAAATAGTAGTGAAATTTTGTTATTTGAAAAATTTATACCTTCTGTTCTTTTTTCAGCATACAACTATTTTTAAAAATGCTACAGTTTCGTTTCAGGGAAAAAAACTATCTTTCTTTAAAGAATTTTATAGAAAAAAACAACTTTTTTTTTTTACAAAACAATGCTGTTTTGCATATTTTATGATTTTTTCTCATATGAATCAATATCGTTGCGTTTATATAAAAATGATTTTTAAAACTTTCAGAATCAGTGATTTAAAAAATAAAAAGCCGAAGACTTATTTGAACGAATTTTAATAAAACACTCAAAATACTTAAATCAATCATTTAATAAATTCTTCATTCGTAAAGATAATTGCATGAAACTATTTTTCCGTGTGTCGAACATTTCAAAAAATCCTCACAATTTTATTTCAAGATTTAAAATAGTAGTGAAATTTTGAAATTTTAAAAATTTCTACTTCTCTGTCTTTTTTCAACATACAACTATTTTTAAAAAAGCTACATTTCGTTTCCGGGGCCTAAAAAATTGCAACGAAAGAATTGAAATGTGAGGGATTTTTAAAAAGTCGCACTGTTCACCTACTCCAGATTTTTTTGGCGACGGACTTCGAAATTTTCAATTTAAAACTTTTAGAATCAGTGATTTTAAAAAAAAGCCAAAAACTTTTTTGAACAAATTTTAATAAAACACTTAAAATACTTAAATCAATCATTTAATAATTTCTTCTTTTATAAAGGTAATTGCATGAAACTTTTTCCCCCGAGTCGAATATTTCAATAAATCCTCACAATTTTACTCCAAGAATTAAAATAGTAGTGAAATTTTGTAATTTGAAAAATTTATACTTTCTTTCTTTTTTTCAGCATACAACTATTTTTAAAAAAACTACATTTTCGTTTCAGGGAAATAAAAAATTGCAACGAAAGAATTGGAAAGTGAGTGGGTGATTTTAAAATTCACCCTGTTTGCCTATTCAAGGGTTTTTGGTGACGGACCTCGAAATTTTCAACCATGCTCAAGTGACCAGGACGACACCTGAGCATTCACCCATCTTTAAGAATTACCACACCACACCAACGCAAGAACAAATTTCGAAAAAGGGAGTTTTTATGACATAGTTAAAGAAATCACTCACATCGCGCGCATACACACACACAAGTGCTATCGGCCTGAGGGAAACACGAAATTTCCATGGGGATGAAATTATTCACTCAGGAAAAGGAAAGAATTGGAAAGTGAGTGGGTGATTTTTAAATTCGTACTTTTTGCCTATTCAAGGGTTTTTGGTGACGGACCTCGATATTTTCAACCATGCTCAAGTGGCGAGGACGACACCTGAGCATTCACCCATGTTTAATAATTACCACACACACCAACGCAAGAACAAATTTCGAAAAAGGGAGATTTTATGGCATTGTTAAAGAAATCACTCACATCGCACGCACACACACACACACACACACACAAGTGCTATCGGCCTGAGGGAAACACGAAATTTCCATGAGGGTGAAGTTATTCACTCGGTAAAAGCCCGTGCAACGCCGGGCTAAGCGGAGAGGAAAGAAACAAAGAAATCAATGTAATTTCGAAAAATAATATTGGAAGTGTTGAATTTGTTAAGAGAAGGGAAAATGTTAAGCGGCAAAGCCATGAAAAGCACTCACGGGTCATGCACTCACATCGTACGCGTCAAAACCACACAAAAGTGTTGGCGTCAGAAAGAAAGGAGGAAATTAACATGGGGATTAAGTTATACTCTCGGTATAACTTAATCCCCATGTTAATTTCACATATGCACATATGTATGCACTCGGTAAAAGCCCGTGCAACGCCGGGCCATGAAAGCTAGTCTTACACTATTAAAATTCGAAGGTAAACAAACGTATCTATCTATCTATCTATGTATGTGCGTCTATCTTCTCACGAACCGTACGACGCAGAAAGTCGCGGAAGGTACCAAAAGATCGGGAATTTTCCGGGGAAGCTGTAATGCCCATTTATATTCCGATATTGTAATTAGTTGAAAAGATATTAATTAAAAACCTTAAAACGCCTAATTGTTTTACTCCTGCCGGTTGTTTACTTGGCGGAACTTCCGTTCCGTTTCGGCCGAGCAGTAATCTTACGTTTTCCACCATATTAAAATTTTCATCCAATTTTTGATGTTAAAATTAGACAAAAAATAATTACAGAATCGGAAAGATCATTTATTTTGCCACGATACGGTATAATTGTTTTTTGTAAAATAACGATATTTTCTATTTTTTTCGAATTTTTTAAAATAGTGTTAAAACTGATGCGTTTTTATGAAAATTATTTCTAAATCGTTGCGTATGAATTTCTTTTCGTGGTATTAAATCGATATTCTACACTAATTAACTTCAAGCCTTTCTCTTTTAGATCCATTCATTTAAAAAATAAAATTCCCAAAAATTTTTTTTTCAAAGAATTTTTAAAAAGTAGTCCCAATTTTTACTTCACAAGCTAGTCACTGCATTATTTTTCGTCCATATGCAGTCATTGTCCCTCTTGAAAGGCTGGCGCCTCGGCACACAGCGGCGGGTGGCATCAAAAGAGGGAAATGTGGTGTGATGGTTCGAGTACCAGATGTCAGCCAAGCCCTTGTCCACCGCGACCTTTGAGAGAGAGTGGAGCCTTTGTTATCCCTGCACCAATGGTGAGCTTGCAAGACCTTGAGGCCTGCCAATGGGGGTTGATGAAGGGCGTGGAGTGGACCCGCCCCTGGAGTTTAAAAGGGTCGACCCGGGGAAAGAGAGGTTCGTCCCAACATCTCTTAAGCTCAAGTAGCTGCCCGTACCTCTAACTCCAAAAACAAGCAACAGATGGCACCAACAAAATCTGGATTTTCAGCACAAACTAAGACCAGCAACCCCCCCCCCCAAATAATATGAATATCCAACATTACAATATGCCTGGAAACAACTTTAACAATAACTTCCTTAATAATGGGAGTAATTTTAATTTACAAACAACCGTACAAATGACCATGCAATATTTAATTCAATTATCAAAGTTCACCCAGGCAATGTGCAGTACCCCAAACCTAATGAATAATTACAACCAAGTTCAAAACGCGAGCAATAACCCCAATCAGATGTACGTCTCAATAGATACGTCCTGCAATAATAATAATGTTTAATCAACTCCCCGTAGGTCCCAGTTTGTGTTCATGGAACGCAAACGGTCTGCTAAGATGCAACGTGGAATTGCGAATTTTTATATAGAAGCACTCCCCCGACCTTTTTCTTATTCAAGAAACCCACTTGAGACCAACGAATAACTTTAATATTGCCAACTATTGTTGTTATAGAGATGATCGTATCACAGACGGACAGGCCGCCGGTGGAACTCTGATCCTCGTCAAAAAGTCTCTCAAACACTACTGTCTCCCCACCCGCGTTCTCCAAGCCATTAAGGCTACTAACATTATTCTAACACCTCCTAACCACGACCCCACTCCAAGTTTCCGTTTACGTACCTCCTTCCTCTGACGAATATACCTTTACTATCGATTTAGAAAACCTTTTACAGACCAGTAGCAACTGCATCATATTCGGTGACTTTAATGCTACCCACAGTACCTGGCACTGTAGGATCAACTCTAGTAGAGGTTTTCGTCTCTTTAACTTTGCAAAAATCTTAGATCTCAATATTGCTTTTCCCGACTCTCCTACTAGATTTGTCCATAACTCTGCTAACACCATTGATTTCGCTTTAATCACAGAAACTTCTTCTATCCCTTCAGTATTAAATCTGTTCACGACCTGTCCTCCGATCATAACCCTGTCTTTCTAACTTTTAAATTTAAACTTCAAACTGAACCTTCTAATCCAAGAGTAGTCTCTACCAACTGTAAAAATTTTAAGAATAATTTAAATGAAAACCTTTCTCTCCTAATTTTCTACCCCAATAATATTAATACCCCTGATGATCTAGAAATAAAAATTTCAGAGTTCACTGAGGTGGTCCTAGACTCACACAGCCATGCCTCCCAGCCAATAGGAAACATCCATCGTAACTTCACATCAACGATCAAATCAAGCAGAAAAATAGGTTTCGTAAGCAATATCATCAAACTCTAAACGCAATTTTTAAAATGTTTTACAATAGAGCTCAAAGTAAACTTAAAAAGGAACTAAAAATCACTGCAATGAGTCCTGGAAAAATAGATTAGAAGCATTAATCACGCAAGACGGTAGCCTCTGGGAGGCGCAAAGATTTCTCAAGAATAAACGTCATAAAATTCCTCTATTTCTGCTCTACGGAGATGGCCACCACTGATCTGCAAAAAGCTAACCTACTTGTTAATACCATTAAAAATAATTTTATCGAGAATAACCATACTAATGATGATTATAATGATAATGATGAATAAATCATCACCATCGTAAATAGCTTTCTCTCCTCCCCTCCCTCTTCTCACCTCGAGCCGGCCTTGCCGGACGAAATTATTGCTTACATTAAGCACGTTAACTCAAAAAAGGCTCCCGGCAAGGACGGAATTACAAATAAAATGCTTAAAAACTTTCCCATTAAACTCATTCTTATCATAACCATTCTAATTAACAAAATACTAAAACTTTACCATTTTCCAAATAACTGGAAAGAAGCTATTATTTTCCCCATTCAAATGCCCGGTAAAAAAGCTAACCTACCAGATAGTTATAGACCCATCTCTCTCCTCTCCACGCTAAGTAAATTAACTGAGTCTATCATCCTTAACAGACTTAAAACCTTCATCTATGATAATAACCTTCTTAACCCTAACCAATATGGATTTACTAACAAACTCTCTACTCTGCACCCCCTCCTCCGATTAACCGAAAATATCTCTGAAGGATTCCAGAAAAAGAAAACCACGAGAGTCATTTTTCTGGATATACAGAAAGCGTTCAACCCTTTTTGGATTTACGGCCTCACTTTTGAGCTACTAACTTATGATCTCCCTCCCCCTCTCATTCATCTTTTTCACTCTTACCTTATTAAACGCTCCTTTAAAATCAGAATCAACGAAACTCTCTCTAACCCTTATAATATATCTACAGGGTGTCCTCAAGGTTCTCTCCTAGGCCCCATTCTGTTCAATTTGTACATTAATGATATCCCAAATTATTCCCTTAGTAACGTTAACATGTACGCAGATGACACGGCTATCCTCACTACTTACAAAAATTTGAAAACTATCTCATTCGCAATCAATAAGCAACTTCAACTCCTCAAAATCTTCTACAACAAATGGAAAATAAGCATTAACGTAGATAAATCCTTTGCAGTTATCTTTACTAATAAAAGCTCCATTCCCCCACCAATTTTTATGTACAACAAGCAGATCCCATGGTCTCAAGATACTAAATACTTAGGCGTTATTTTTTATTCTCACTTAACTTGGAAACAACACATAACACAAGCTCGCGACATGTTCCGGAGAGTAATGTTTAAACTCTTCCCCCTAATTTCCCGGAACTCTCATTTAAGTATAAAAAACAAAGTGCTTCTCTATACAGCCGTTATGCGCCCCATCATATCCTACGCTTGTCCAGTTTGGGTATATGCTGCAAATACTAACATTAAAATTTTAGAAACTATTCAAAATAACTATATTCGCATGATAACTAAAGCAACCAGATACATGCGTAATGGATACCTTAGAGACGCACTTAAAATCAATAGTTTCAAGCAGCATATCCAAAAAATAGCAATTAATTTCTTTAACTCTCTTCAGCATACCAATAAGTAGGTAAGAAAAGCCGGTTCTGCGGTAAAGGCGCAGGCACAGGCGCAGGCGAAGGCACAGGCGCTAGTAGGTAAGAAAAGCCGGTTCTGCGGTAAAGGCGCAGGCACAGGCGCAGGCGAAGGCACAGGCAGGCACAGGCGCAGGCGCAGAGTTGAGTTGTTTTCCTCCTGTGGAGGCGCAGGCGCGGAGTTGTTTCCCTTCTGTGGATGCTGCGTGGAGTTGAGTTGTTTCCCTCCTGCTATGGTTTTGGTTTTCGAGTTGATGGGGGGAGTTGAGTTGTTTTCACCTGCTGTTGAGTTGTTTCCCTCCTGCTGCTAAGTTGAGTTGTTTTTTAAATGTGTAAAAAAAGTTTATTGAAATGTTTAAAGTGCTCATGGCGCCACCTATTGGTTAAACTATACACTAATTATTAGATTTTAAAATGATTGAAAAAATAACGCTCAAATAAAAAAAATAATAATAAATCCAGATTCAAACTCACAGCCCCAGAACAAAATGTCTCCATAGGACAATAGTTTTTCAGTTACGCTAACCATTGTCCTATGAAGGCATGCAGACCTGAAGAAAACTTAGGTTTATAATCTCATGAATTTAATTTTGCAGGCGAAGCAGATGGCGACATTTTCTTAATTAAAATGAAATAAAAAAAAATATTTCACTTATATTATTTTAATAATTTGTAAATTTTAATGCGGTATAATGATTACACATACACAGTAAAAATGTGACGTAGAATACTCGTAATCAGCGTGTGAACGGTTTACGATTGAACTTGTCTTAGCTTGTCTGATCTTGATTCTACAAGACGGCGACTGAATTCTACGTCAGAAATTATCTCAATGCTTAGAGCGGATGGATACATTGCTTTCAACCACTCAGCGAACTCCGTTCAAGTGTAATTCGGTCAATATGCTTTAGACCCTTGTCACATCTTAGGTTCAAGATTCATTTCGTTTGTCAGTACTGCGACGGACTGTATTCGAAAAGGAAAAAAAAAAAATTGACAATGTCTGAAACACATAGCGAACAACGAAAGCTTGGAAAGGTCGTGGAATCTTCTGCAAATAAGAAAGCAAGAAGAGAAGTTTCAAAAGTAAGTAACAAAATTAAATAAATTTGATATGTAATGTTTATAATGTTTTTTACACTTTTCTAATCCTCATTTATTTTGGTATATTATTTTCAGAAGTATGGAAAATTTACCGAGGATTGCATACCAGATGGAGTATTTCCAATTGGAGATGATGTTTTTGTCTTTGCAAGCATCTATTATGATTCCGCATCAGTACACATAAGGCGTTTCAAGAAGTATGGAAAAACCTACTACCCAACTCCTGAGGGAATAACATTAGACCCACAGTGGATCGAATATATCATGCGTAAAAAGAAAGTACCGGAATCACTGGAGGAATTACCAAGTGGACTTTTCCCTCCTGAACGGCACATTCAAATAACAAGTGAGAACTTCACTAATTTTACTTTTAAGCGCATTAAATACGGTCCGAATAAAGAGCCTACTTTTAAAGAAATCAGCATATCCCGAGAGCAGTGGGCTGAAATGATTGAAAAATATGGTGCTATTGAAAATGCCGTTATAGACAATGTATTTCTGTGTATGGACTTTTTAACTGCATATAAAACCTTCTGTGAAGGTCCCATAGAAAACGCATTACCTTTTTCTTTGGACGTTAGTCTGGGTCAACGATACTTGACGCAAATTTTGAAAAAATCTATTTGTAGCCTCCTGAACGAAAAAGGACTGAATCAACCTCAGAAACTCGCTGAGGAGTTATGGGGGAACCGAGAAGAAACATTTAATTCACATGTTTTGTCACTGGAAGCTAATGAGATAGCTGATTATTTTTATAATAATCTTTTTGAAAATGTACACTTTTTACTGTTAAAACCTGTAAATTATGTAACTGAAAATTTTTTGGAAAATCTTCGCTTAGATATTATTTTAAGAGAAGTAAGAGATATGTTATGTCCATCTGATTGTTTTGAATATTATGAGGATTTTGTTTAAAAAATATTGCATACTGACTTTATAAGTTTTACACAGTATTTTGTTCCTATAAATCTGAATAAAATGTTTTTTTTTTATGCTTGATTTGAGTTAATATCATTTTTGTTGTTTGTTAGTTTAATATTTGTGTTGAAATAAGTTTCACGTTTAAAAAACAAATAAGAGTATTTTGTATAAAAGTAAGGAAAATTTATGCTCATGCTTTTAAACATAATCCCTTTGCCTTTCCCAAAAAGTATAAATTGCATAACTATTCATTGTAATAGTCATTCAATCAAGTTCTGTTCGTCGGTAACAATGTATCAAGATTTAGCAGCGTTTTACGAAAATCCCGAAGTTCCAAGTAGCTTCGGAGGTGTGGAGGCATTACATCGCTCTTTAAAAGGGAAATATAGTAAAAAAGATGTAAAGCATTGGTTATCACAGAAAGATGCTTACACTCTTCATAAACCTGTTCGGCATAAGTTTCAGCGGAATCGAGTATTTGTAAGTGATATTGATCGTCAGTTTCAAGTGGATTTAGTCGATATGCAATCTTTAGCAGAATTTAATAAGGGTTATAAGTATTTGTTAACTTGCATTGATTTATTTTCAAAATTTGCATGGGCAATTCCTCTGAAAGATAAATTTGGAAAAAGTGTAAAGTCTGCGCTAGAAATTATTTTTAAAGAAAGGAAGCCTAAAGTGTTGCAAACAGATGCCGGTAAGGAGTTTTTAAATAAAGTAGTTCAAAATTATTTGAAAAATATGAGTGTAAAATTTTTTTCTACAAATAACGAAACTAAAGCTAGCGTAGTTGAAAGGTTTAATCGGACGTTAAAAACAAAAATGTGGAAATATTTCACTGAATTTAATACTAAAAATTACATTGACGTCATTGATAAATTAATGCACAGTTATAATCACTCGTATCACCGTTCAATTAAAATGGAGCCTGCTTCTGTAAGTAGGCATAACAGGAAGCAAGTATTAAATAATTTATATGGTGATCTAAGAAATGAGAAACCTAAAGCCCCTAAATTTAAAATTGGCGATGTTGTGCGCATTAATAAGCAAAAACTTCTCTTTGAAAAAGGATATGAACAAAACTGGAGTCGAGAACTTTTCGCAGTTTATGAAATCGTGCAAAGAATTCCGATCGTTTATAGATTAAGAGATTTACAAGGTGAAGAGATTAAAGGTACTTATTATGAAGCAGAATTACAAAAAGTTGTCGACTCTGGTTTCTATCCTGTAGAGAACGTCATCAAACAAAGAAAAAGACGAGGAATCACTGAATATTTTGTTAAATTTTTAGGTTATCCTGAAAAGTTTAATGATTGGGTGACTGATATTCAAAAAGTATAAATAGTTAAATTTTTTTCTTACGGACTCATTTTCAAAATGTCTTTCTACGTAACATTACCTTCTGATAGCTCTATGCATTTCTTTCCAGAAAACAAAATATCTCATTTCAAAACTCAGTTACCCTCCCCCGTTTATTTAAATGGTGAATGGGAAGTGGGATTGTCTGAAATCATCTACCCTCATTCTTGGCTTAACGTAAATGAAACTAACAATTATTTTCGATACAAAGTGGGTGACGGTAATATTTCTTCAACCGTTAAGCAAACAATTGATGTGGGGTGTTATGAAACAATGTTTGATATTATATCAGCCATACAGCTTGCTTTACCAAAAAATCCTAGTCGGTTCACAATAACTTACAATAAAGCATCGAAACGGGTGAAAATGAATGCGATTCGAGGTAGCAGTCTTCATTTAGAGAACTTAGGAGAATTGTTAGGGTTCAAACGCAATGCAATCATAACGGGTAATATGAAAAGCGAATTCGTTGCTGATGCATGGTCTAATTTTTCGGTTTTTTACGTTTACTCGGATCTAATTTCACCTCAAATTGTGGGAGATACACAAGCTCCTTTATTACGAATCGTTCGAACTAAAGGTGAAGACGGGGAAACGATTAGTCAATATTATGATAGACCTCAATACTTACCTTTAGTGAGACACTCGTTTCAGACGATTCAAGCTGAACTGAGACTCAATTCAGGTGATTTTGTTCCCTTTGAAAGAGGTAAAGTGATCATAGTGCTTCATTTTCGCATGAGACAAATACTATAAATAAAGCAGTGCTTTTCTCATACCCTCATTTGAAGATAAAAGCGCCAAGATGAGCTTACCATACGTTTGCTGTACTAAAAGATTTGAGGACCATTATGCAGGTCAGATCGGCTCGGGTCTGACTCATTACAAGGGCATTAGTTTTCAAAAGGGTTATGGAATCGGAGGAATATTTCGCCGATTGTTTAGAGCGGCCTTACCTTTTTTAGTAAAAGGAGGTAAAACTATTGGAAAAGAAGTATTAAGGACAGGGAGTCGTGTTGCCTCTGATGTATTGTCAGGAGAAAAATTTAAAGAAGCCGTAAAAACAAGAAGCAGAGAAAGTGGGAAAAAATTAGCTCAGAAAGCTATTGATAGAGTTCAATCTATGGTGGGGAAAGGACAGTATAAAAGAAAGTGTAAGAAACAGAAAAAATTCATTTCATCCAAAGCACGTAAAGTGAGTGTACGCGATATTTTCGATTCGTAAAAATGGCATTTATTCTCAAAGATTCTCCTGAATGTGTTAAATCTGAATTGGAACTTTTCAACTTACCCGGTACTCAAACAGTTATTCAAGATGGGCAGTGGAAACAATTTCACCCTCTTTCTAACGTTTTCGATAACGCACCTGTAGAATTTCACATTTCTGGAAGTGCAGAAGATTACATAGATCTCAGTCAAACACAATTATATGTAAAAGCGAAAATAGTAAAAGTGGACAATACACCTATTACTAAAGATGATACTATAGGACCTGTGAATTTATTTCTACATTCATTATTTTCTCAAGTAGATGTATCCTTAAATGATCGCGTGGTTTCCAATTCCAGTAATACATATCCCTACCGATCTTATATTGAAACTCTCTTAAACCATGGATACGACAGCAAAACTTCCCAATTAACGGCTGAACTATTTTACAAGGATTCTGATGATGGTCTCAAGAAAAGAACTGAATTTTTTAAAGAAAGTGCAACTGTAGACATGATTGGTTGCATACATTCAGATTTATTTCATCAAGATCGTCTTTTACTCAATTTAGTGGATTTAAAAATAAAATTAATACGAAGCAAACCCGAATTTTGTTTGCAAGGATCTGTAGGATTTAAAGTTGTTTTGGATCATGTTTCTTTATTCATACGAAAAGTTCGCGTGAATCCTGGAGTTATTCTTGGTCATGCGAAAGCGCTGGAAAAAACAAGTGCAAAATATCCCATTAACCGAGTTCTGTGCAAAGTGTATTCGATTCCTAAAGGAAGCATGTCTTTTATTCAAGATAACATATTTTCAGGCCAAATGCCGAAAAAAGTTTTTGTAGGATGTGTTGATAATGAAGCTTTTCACGGCGCATTTTCAAAATCTCCCTATGAGTTTAAACATTTTAATTTAAATTTTGTTGGAGTGTATGTGGATGGACAACCGGTGCCTCACAATCCATTAGAACTCGATTTTTCTAAAGATCAATACATACGTGCCTATCAAACTCTATTCGTTGGGACAGATCGAATGGGTCAAGACAGAGGTATATTTATTTCTAGAAAAGAATATAAAGATTCAAATACATTATTTGGATTTAACCTCTCACCAGATTTATGTTCCTCAGGAGAACATTTAAGTTTGATAAAACATAGCAATTTGCGATTAGAACTAAAATTCAGCAAATCTTTAGAACAAACCGTATGTGTTATCGTTTTCGCCGAGTTTGAAAATTTAATCGAAATAAACAAATCGAGAAATATCTTGTATGATTTCGGAAATTAAAGAATGGATGGAATGCAACTGTTTACAGTCTTATCTCAAGAGAAGGCCACGTCCCCCTATTTCCAAGGTGTTATTCTAGAGATACAATCCCTCCTCTGCAAGAAAACATGTGTGCTATTGTAAATTCTGATGACTCATCGCAGCCTGGAACCCACTGGTTAGCATTATTTGTGAATGATAAAAGAGAATTAGAATTTTATGACTCGTTTGGACAACCTCCTGCATTCTATAACATTAGTACTACTACCTATTTAGATGTATTATGGAATTCCAAAGTGTTTCAATCACCAACATCCAATGTTTGTGGACAATACTGTATTTACTTTTTATTCAAACGCAGCCAAGGCTATTCTATGCATTATATTTTAAATCAATTGTATATAAATGATTTTATTATGTATCAATTTGTAAAGAAGCGATATGGTTGTAAGATTTTGTGTTTAGAAAATAAAAAAATAAAAAATGGAATGAAAACTAAATATTTGGTGTCTTTTATTTTTTTTCTATTATATTCTTTTATTTTCCTAAAAAAATTACTTTTTTTTCTCTATGATAATTTTTTTTTCAAA
>BMAO01014354.1:0-65938 GCA_019973975.1 Trichonephila clavata
CTATCATTAAAAAACATTACCATTTAAATAATACACCCTTATTCAATTTGTGTACTAAAAGAAAAATATTCCAGCAACTTTAATAGTATGAATATATATTTTTTTCCTCCGTTTGTGATGAGAAACCATTCCTACTTCCCTCATACCTCCCTTGTCTTCTCTCGGACCCGGCTAGATGTGTGGGGAGAACTAATTGATCAGTCGACATGATTCACTAAAATTATTTATTGTCCCTTTTATCAACACAAGCACAATAATAATTCAACAAAGATAATTTAGATCAATCATTAGAGTGCGAAGGTGAGACCAGTTAGCCTGGGGTAATATTTACGGAATTCAACTAATTTCTACGATAACCTATACAAGCTCGTTATTAACTCAGACGCGCACTAACAATTTACTCTCTAACTTCTATTTAAATAATACGCACAATACCTGAACTCTTGTCAGTCAGAAGTCCTGCAGATGAGGCCTTGAACACTAATAGTTGTCTTGATCAGATCACATCCGAGTGATCCTCACTTTAGATACCTTCAATTCTCACTTTAATACAAGTAGCTAAAGCTCATCATACTCATTAAAACTCTTAAAACTTTATGTACACACATTACTTTATTTTGCAATACTTTTTAAACTTTTAATATAATAAAAGAATATTGAAATTTTATATTATACTCGTTAGATAGCACAATGACTTGTAAAAAAAAATAATATTCTAATGGAAAATTTCCTTTTTGAATTTGTGGGAAAAGTATCTATAATGAAGAAGAGGAAACAATTTATCCACATATCAACAGATTCGATGTTAAAATCTAAATTTAAGCAAAAATAGCTTCTAAATTTTAGGTTGCAAATTGATGCAAAATATACACGAGATTTCTCACACAGCTATAAACATTTTAATGCCATTCAGAACGTTATGTTTAAGTGAAATATATTTCGCAACGTAAGGGACTAGAAAAGCAAAGTATAAAAACAAGTTAAACTCGGAATATGTAATGCGATTGCATTTAATCTCAATAGACCTAGACTACGACAGTTTGTGTGAAAAAAAGCAAGCACATATTCCAGTTACTACATATAATGTATGAATAAATGACACTTGGATCACAAATTAATAATTTTAATAGGTAAATTATATTTAAAAAATTAGATTAGATTTGTTAATAATAAATGCAATACGCTTTTTAATTGCCTTTACATAAAGTGCCTATAACATGTTGATCTACTTTAAATATTATTTTGAGATATATTCTTCTAAGTATGTGTATGGAATGGGATTCCACGAAAGTCTACTTGAAGTCCTAGTGGTTCCACAAAGCACCTTTAAGTTCTAGGGGTCCCATGAGTTGAAAAAGCTTGAAGACCAATGCTTTTAATAAGATCATAATTCGAATAATTTCAACGGCCAAATGTTGTTTCCGGCTGTATTCTCCGAAAAACAGGAAATTTTGAATGATATGTCAACTGGCTACATGTGATGATCATCGTCCACGTACAGGCCAAGGCCTACCGCCATACGCCATTATTACTCATTCAGTACAAAGGTTGCAGTCGGTTGATTTGGTTTGCGCAATTGTAAGTCGTGCACATTTATTTATTTCGGGTTATTGTTTGTACGAATATTTGACAGCGTACATATACTGCGTACTGTCTACTTTTAAGGGTTATACGAGGGGCCTACATTAGTTTAGGGGCCCAGGGCCTACATTTAAGTAGGAGCCTAGGGCCTCAACAAGTCTTAAGACATCTCTGTTCACATTAGTGTCATATGATGGAATATTATTTCAATAAACAGTCACCACTTTATTGGAGATTTGGTGGAAACTATGATCTTTCAAATGGAGGCACCTAATCATGCTACAAACTATCTTTTCCATATTGTGGGTAACTTCAGCTTATCATTTCTTAAAAGCAAGCAAATCAACATTGATAGTTGTGATTTACAGCAATATATACTTAAAGATCAATTAATTTGTAGAATTAATTTTGCTCAGATATCTCCATAATTTACTTATAATAATTAAAACTTTACAATACTCCTATATATGCATATCAATAACTACTGCGTTTATGAATATGAGGTTATTTTCTTTTTGAGATAGTTATTGAAGTTTAGCCTTTGTCTTTTATAGTTAATTGCGGTCGCGGAACCTGTAATGCATTGAAATCAACTATTTCTAGCTAAGCATCCTTATTAGTAAAAGAAGTATTTGACATTTCTTATGTTTTTACTTATGTATTGTATTTTTGTGACAACGGAATGTTTAATAGCATTTTGGAAATCAACGAAATAAGAAAAGAAGAGAGATAGAGGTTTGCTAAAATACTTCAAAGTAATGACTGGTAAATATTTTTTTAATAAATTAATTTAAAAACAATGTCTAGATTTCTGTATTTGCTATGCTAATGAAACCATGATAAATTCATGAATTCGTTAAAAATTCAAAAGGAGCCATTTCTTTCGTCGGATTGTATTTCTTTTTCTTTTGTGTGTACGTGTGTGCTAAGTCATTCACTTTAATTGAAAAACTGATTTAAAGATTAACTGATTGAGAAAGGATTGATTAATCCCACAACTATTATTTTAAGAATATAAATATTATAAATGTAATCCTTATATTTTGACTAGAATTGAATCGTATAAAATCGTGGGCTTTCAATAAGAGTTTGAAGCCCACACACATAATGAAAATAAAATTCTAAAATTTGATCGATTAATTTATATATATACGTGAAACAATTATCTTTAAGGGACCATAAATAAGTCAAATAACTGATCCAGCTTCAAAGCAAACATCTGGAGAATAACTGAACAATAGAAATATTGAAAAATGTTTATATTTGAAAGAGTTTAAAAACATATGCTGAAAATGTTTCAGACAAAATTAGTTTGCTTCTTAATTTTAATTGTTTTTTCTTGTTTATAGACAAAAATTTTCGTATTCAAGTCCATCTAGATGACTCTCAAACATTATCTAAGATTTATTGAGCATTATTTAAGAAATAATTCTAAATATTTCATTGAGAGAAATTTTATAAAGCGTATTAAAAAATAGTATTGAAGTGATTCGAAGCAAAATGCTATTTACAATGCCTACACAACAACTCAACTCTACTGCTGAATGTAAATATTTTTTTTATAAGTAGTCGATCAAAATGTGAACTATGATTGACACTTAATTTATTTATAAATAATTTATCCGCAGAAAAAAATTGCACAACTTGGTGAAAAATAAAATGAATAATCATTTGCTCTTTTCAGTTGTAGAAATAAAAATTAACGTTTTTCTTGGAAAACGTCTTGTGTAAAAACGAGTTAAGAACTTAAACTAATATCACCTGAAGAAACTACTAGTTTTTATGGTGTTTTGTGTAAATTATGCAATGAAAAATTATAAATATTCTATACTATGCCGTTATTTCGACGAAGACAAGGTACTATTTTATTACTATTTACTATGCTTTCTGTTGTTGCTTTTGACAATTTTCTGATGCATTTTAAAACAGTGTCTTACAAAATTTTCGAAAACCGTAGATTTTATTTTCTTATTTGATAAGTTTATTTGTGGAATGTAAGAAGTATTTTAGAATCAAAAAATCTTGAATAAAAATAAATTTTGAATTATATATGTTATTTTTATTAATAGGAACGTACTGTGTCATTTGTGAATTTCATAAGAAAGTTTTAAAAGTTGAAGAAATTAAAAGATACTTGAAAGCTTTATCTAATTATTTAATGATGAAAATTATGCGTTAATGTAAGAGTTTATTCTGTAAATTTACTGTATTTCTTTGTTAGAATTTTGGTTTCATAGTTAGAATTTTGTATTATAAATATGTATCTTTCTGCAATCAAACTATCCTTTCTGTGTAAAGTTTCTCTCCTCTGAAAAATTTATGGTAGAAAACAATATTTATGTATTTCATTGCACAAATTCTGTTGAGTAATTACTATTAGTGGATCATGGTCTAGGTAATTAAGTGGTCATATAAACCATATTTTGTAGAATAAATATTACTTTAAAAATCAATAGAATCAAATTACGATAACACTGACATTTGTATATTTACTTATTCATACTCCAAAAATGATTTAAAAGAAATAGATGGAACCAAAAACTATAGCATTTGTTAAAAAATATTCAAGTTAAATTTCCAAGATTTACGGAGTAAATTTTTAGATTAAAAATTTAAATAATCCAAAAATTATGTAAAAAATAATAATTGAAAATTTATGATGCAAATTAATTTTAGTTGTGAGTATTGTAAACCAGGATATTACTATAGTTCTTTCATTCAAAGGAGGATTTTCGGTTTGGACATAATCTCACATTCTTTACTTAAAAAAAATAATTATAATATTTCAAGCTGAGCAATAATTCCTGTTTTAGGTAAAGTTCTCACCACTTATTTTTAGGGCTTAATGTGTAATATGATAAATTTGTTTATTAGTATAATAAAGACATTGTCATATTTTTCAATCTATTTTACGTTATCATGCTATCTTGTAATCTTATCATCTTGGCGGCATTTATAATTTTTTCTGAATTAGATTAATTTTTTTTTAAATAAATGCAAAATAATAGTCAAACATTTTGGTACTTAGGAATTAGCATCACTGCAGCGAAATTTGCACTATGAAAATCACACCAGGGTATCAAAATGTTATGGTTTAAGAACAGTTAATTTCATTGATATTCTTAACAAAATAAATTGAAGGAAGAATTACAGTGTAATATTTTACATTAAATTTGTTAATATAATGAGTTGTAATTTAATTTAATTTTGTGTTATTTTATATCCTCACTTTCATATTTTGATGTGTTCAGTTATTCTTTATCCATGTATATCTAAGAATCTTACATTTTGCTGAAGCATATATTTTTTAAAAACATAATTATTTTGCTAAATTCTAAACACTATGATTCCAAAATTATACTATCATTTTTTTTTCTATTAAATTAAATTATGTATTCTTAAAGTTTCTAAAACCTACAAACCTATCTGTCATTTGTGCTGAATCAAAAACCATCCTCAAATGTTGTGATATAAAACCAATAATGAAAACTCCATATAAAAAATAGTGTTAACAGGCACAATGTGAGTCTATTTAAAAATTAGTAAAGATTATAATAAAAATTTAACGTTTTTGTGGAAGCAATTTAACTAATAAAATATTATTTAAATTCATTTATTTATGTTAAGAAACTTGCATGAAAATTCTTTTAAATTCTCAGCAATTTATTGGTTGACAGGCTAATAGCATTGTTTAACTGAATGGAACTCTTTACTGAAAAGCTGGCTAGCAATTTGATGCGTAAATTGAATTTTTAAGCAATCAATTTAAAAGCATTTACAAAATTATTTTTACTTTATAAAAAGGACCGATTCTTAAGTTGGATCCTTCTGCAGTACTCGCCATTATTTATTGTCATCATTTTCGATGGAAGTCCAGTATAGAAAATAAGCATTTGGCACGTTTTTTTTTCTTTCCTCCATTGCCAAAAATGTGAACTAAATTAGGGATTATTCCATTTGTTGTGTTGGGTATTGTACAAAAATTAGATTCTTAATTTTCATCTCTTAATTGTATGTTGTCTGCATTATGATACAGTTTCTAAAAGATTACAATTTCTAAAAGTTATTTTATATTTACACTTTTTAGTGACATAAACATATTTATTCTGTGTTTAGTTGTTGTTCCATTTAAATTCATGCTTGATTCATTCAATCTGAATAATATTGGGGCAAAAAGGATGTTTCTCTTTGTTAAATATTAAGTACTGCTTTTAATATTTTACTACTAACTTTGTATAAAGGAAATATCACCCAGACATCACAAGAAATGTAATTCACGTACTTCAGCATCATGTATTCTGTTAAAATCTAATACGTTATACCAGGGTTCGGCAACCTATGGCACCCATGTCACCTGTAGCGTGCAGTACCATTCTCAGTGGTACTCTGCACAACTCTACTTTGTAAATTTTTTTATTGGATGGAAGTTGATAAACTTGTAATGGAACTTATTTGACAAACATCTTCAGAATTATGCATAATTACAGAATTACGAAAAAATCTGAAAGATAACTCTACAAATAAATGTACAGCTATTTTGTAAATCGTTGAATGTCATTGCTTGACAGATTTAATTATTTGAAAAGAGAATATTGCACATACTTTCTGCTTTTTGTTCTACGCATCTATGTAAAAAAAATTTTCTCATATGAAAAATATTTCGAGTTCACCAAAAAATAATTTAACAGCTGAATGCTCAGAATTATGCTAAATTGAAAGTCACAAATTGTACCTCTGATTTTTCAATATGAAAATAGAGCAGTGCAAACACTAGGCTCACGTAAAAAATTTTATTTATTTTTTATTTAACTGAAATGAAGGGAAATACTTAATTGTTTTGAAATTTTTGCTGAAGAAACAGTTTTATTTTATGCTGTTTACTTTTCTGTTAAAAATATCTTTAAATGATGCAAAATTAATATATAATAAAACTGTTAATATGTACTATTGATCTCTAACTTTGCATACATTATCACGGGAATCGAATTGTTTAAAAAATACCCTACTGTGTGTGGCATACTGAATCATATTCATATATTGGTTTAACACACCACAGCTAAAAGTTTGTGGACCCCTGTGTAATAGTATTTAAATAGAATCTATCTTGCAGGTATATTTATAAACTATAATATGTAAATTTAGTATATACATAGTATATCAAATTACAAAAATTTTTGATTGATTTCACTATTTCCATAGATGAATATGTTTTCTAATGATTTTACAACAATGATACCTGTTAAAATTTCTGAAATTTGAATAATAACAAAAATTAATTCTCTACATTGTGACCAGTTTCTAATTACTTTGTGTTAATTTTGGTTGAAATTTTAATTTTGTAAAATATATTTTATCAAATATAGTTTTTCTGTTACAGAACAATAGTTTAAATTACTTTTAATGTGTATGTGCATTGCCAAAAGCTTCTTCCATATCTTCAACCACTCATCAAACCAGAATGTTATGTAATGAAGTGTTAGCTTTTATTGTTTTTTCTAAATTCACCTATAATTTTCTTGCTCCTTTTAAACAAAAGAACAAACCTAATTATCAACACAAGAAAAATTGTTGATAGTCCCTAAAACATTAGGTACTTGTATATCCTTTTCTTTTACTTCAAAACTTCCGTGTAATTTGTATAATAGTTACTTTTCTTCTCCATTCTTTCTTGTTATAGTAAAATATAATTACATGTCAGTTAACTGTATTGTTTAATTCAGTTGTATGGGAAAAACATGTTTTGGCATTCAAGCAAGAATATTGAGTAGAATCTGCCAAAATAAATTGTAGAATATGCCAGGAAAATAAACATACAGCCAAGATTTTTTTAAGCTCTTTTTTTACTGATCTGACTTAATTTTTATCTTATTTTTTTACTTCTGTAGTTGTTTGGATCCACAAACATTTTCTTTAAAAACACAATATCAAGCAGCATTCATTTGATTTTAAAGTATGCTTTTGGAGCTCAGTTATCTTCCCTTGTCATTGATTTTCACTTCTGTTTTATTTTGTATGTGAAGAATTGAAATTTAGTTTACATATCCATAACCTGTTTTTTAATATAATTTTCAGCCCCTGTATTACCCAGAACTAGTTCCATATCTGTGTATGGGCAAGGCAGAGCACAGGCTTTGCAGAAATCTAAACATTCAGATAAAAGCTCTTTGTCAGGTTCTTTCTCTAGTATTGATTTGGATGACAGGCCTCATCCACTTGCCTTTGGTATGAATTTTCATTTAATTTAAAAGAACACAATCTGTACTTGCGTATTATACGGTCAACCAATTTGTCTACTGAAAAGTTGTCCCCAAATGTCACAATATATAGACAGTAATGAAAAACTGTTTCGAAGCATGTACAAACACGATCTTGTTTCCCACATGCGATCGTAGCATTTGGTGACATCTTCTAATTTGGCAAAATTAGTCAATGGTATAATATGTAAGTACCAATTATTCTTTGATCTCTCACTATGCATATTAATAATAAATATATTTAAATATATTTTCAGCTGAGGCTACTTTTGATCCCAGCCTACCTATCAAAACAAAATCCCGTCTGTCAAAGGATATAGAAGAAATTCTTCATGATAATGCTGCTTTGGCTTACTTCATCCAGTTCATGGATGCCAAGAAGGCAAAACATCTTGTCAAATTTTGGCTGGAGGCCGAGAGCTTCCGGATCTCTGCAGAAACTAAAGAAAAGAATCAGGTTAAAAAGCCAGAAGAGTCTGCAACCTGTGATGCAGACTTGTCAATCATAGTGTCATCAAGCACAGGTAGCAGTGAGTTTGTGTCAGACAAGTCAGAAAAAGTCTTCCAGAGCTCTAGTCACACTATTTCCTCTGATCTAAATAAAAGGAATCAAGAGAGGGAAGAATTCTCTAAAGGTGTAATCAATATAAATGTACCTTCTGTAAATACTCATGATCTTAATTGTGTACCTCCTTTAAATAATTATAGGAACACAAATGAACTAGACTATCCTAATGATAGTTCACTAAAAGATAAACTCGGCAAAACTATAGAACAGAGTTCATCTGTAGATTCTGGTTGTGAAGACAGATCAAAGGATTCAAATCAGAGTGTCGAGTTTACATTGGAGGATGATTTCAATGAGGATCAATCAACTCAAGTGACTGATGCATGTATTCTTAAATCATCCATTGTTCATAAATCAGAGATCGATAGTATTAAAAATGGGCCATGTGATGAAATTCAGAGTAATAAAACGCTTACAGATGGACTAGTTAGGCTTGAAACAAGTAAGCTATTATGTCTTTAATATTTCCATGAATAATTGTTTTATGTATACATTTAAATCAAGGTTATTTATTTTCTTATGTTTTTTTCTTCTGTGTTACTAACCTTTTTTAAATTTTCATTTTTTTTTTTTAAGAATAAAAATTTTGTGTGTATCACTTATATATATTTATGTAATACTTTGCTCATTTTTCAAATATTTTGTTTAATATTTAAAAAGTGCTAGATAATTTACAAAAACAAAAAGATTTTATTGCCTATAAGTTTAAATATGTTAGTATATTATCATAGAATGGTATTTTTCTGATCAATTAAAAAATTTCATTAGAACACGGGATTAAGTCAAAATTTCAAACTTTTGCTTTCATAAAATGTGGTTTTTAATCACATGATTTGTTCAAGATATTTGAAGTACTAAATTAAACTCAGTGGCGCAACAGCCCGTGAGAGCCAAGGCCTACTGTGCCTATCTCAGTTTTCATGACCTTGGGCACTGAGATGCATGAGCAGATGTTCTGGTCAGGTGGTCAAACTGAGGCGATTTTAAGTACTGCTTTAGTAAATTATACCTTGTCGTCCCATAAGTTCTGATATCAAAATTTGGGTTCATCTGCTGTGACTCAAACACAGCAGACAATTTAAATTTTGCTGTTAGAGATTGCCTGCAGTATTTCTGATACAAGTGTTTTCTTTCTAGCATGTTGTTCTATATTAGTCACGAACTTTAATGCTTTGTACAAAAGTGTGTGGCAGATATTTCTCTGCATCAAAAGAAGAGCCCATCAATGATTTTTAAGGCTCTAACATTCAGACATCAAAAGGCTTTTCATTTCTTGAACCAGTTAGAGATTTTCTTAAACCAACTGGATTATAGACCATAATAGAAGCAGTTGTGTGTGCTCAGTCAGGCTAAGAACTTGCCAAAATTGAAAGAAGACTTTTACTAAATAGATGCAGAATCTTTTTCAACCACCAGAATGACCATGTGTATGCAAGGATTGCACAACAAATAAAGAGAAGAAAAAATGCTTGTAGACAACTTATCCAGTTTCTGTAATGGCTTGGCTATGAAAGCATCTCAGAGATTCATTTTTGCCAGAAAAAAAAGTGAAAACCATGGCAAAAATTTCTCATAACACTTATCATAAAATCAATAGAGAAGCCTCTGAATGTAAACCTGTTCAATGGAAACAATTGTACTTTTCAGCAGGACCCTGCTTTTTCTCATGAGGTCAAAGATGACCCAATGGTGGTTGAAAAAGAATGTGTTGGGCTTAATATAACACAAAGATTGGCCTCTCAGCTATAAATTGTAACCAAACCAACTGTAAATTGCAAAGGTGTACCAAAAATGGCATCCAAATTAGAACAGTGTTAAACATTCTTTAAGGAAAGCAGCAATGTAAATTCCCCTGCAGGTAAGTGCATGTCTCAGTAGATAATTGTCCAAAGGGACTCCAAGTCCCGTGTAAAATCAAAAAGGGGTCATTTTGAATATAAGGCACAATATGTTGAATTTAAAGGTAAAATAAAACTAAGAAGATTTAGTTTTATAAATTTGATTTTAATTTTTTAAACCCTTTCTAATTATATCACGACTTATAGCATGACTTGGTTATTAAGGATTAATTATAGTTATAATGTAGGATGTTGTATAAAATGTATTAAACAATGTTTCAAACCATTTAATATGTATATTTAATGTCAATTTATTTTATTTTAGGCACAGAGCAGGATGCTAATGCTATATACTCCAAGTACCTTGCTCCTGATGCTTCCCATCCTATTGGTATTTCGAATGAGCTTAGATTAGCAATAAAAAGTATGTTTTCTCTACTCATTACTATTTCTATTTCATATGGTACATGATATTTACATTCTTTTAAAATACATAGATTTGATGTAATTCAAACATAGTTATTTTAATAAGTTTTTAGAAAGTTAGGGAGCATATGTAAATTTTTTTAAATTTTCTTCTTAGTGCTGTTAGGAAAGTATATTTTGTTTTCTTTCATTCTTATTTTCATACAGAATAATAAACATTATTGAGATATTGACATTTCTTTAAAGTACACAAATTTGGTGCTATTTGTATTTGAGTTAAAAATTGCAATTTTAAAAGGATTGGAATTAAACAGTAGTGGCTCATCAATGGATTTGAAGTGCCTTTATTATTGTTGTGCATATTTTTCAAGCAGATATATCTGGCATTTTAAAAAGAAATATTTTAAGTTTAAGACAAACATATTTACATTTCCACTGCAGGGAGAGCTACTACAAATTTACAAAAAATATATACAATGTGATAAAATAAAACACCTTACCCTCGGCAGCAGAAAAATAACCAATAAACTTTCAGTGGCCGACCAATTTATTTGCATATCCGACTTTTATCAAAGGTACAACTATATACATTCCTGCTTATTATCACCTCTTATGTTTACCACATGTTTTTTTTTTTGTTGAGATTCTAGGTAGATTTTTTGTGTGCCAACAAGTATAACACTAGGCTTACAAACGTAAGTCAATACTCAATCAATAGTGGTAGGAAGTTTCAAGTAGAGGGGTACGGGCACAAATGGGAATCAAAAGGTAAAAGAAACAAGAATGGATGCAAATACAATAAATACAGAATAAAATACAAGATTGCTCTCATGCAATAATGGAGGCATTTAGTAATTAAAATTATACAATGGTGAAGGTTTGGAAACGTGTGATTGGAATAAGATTTTCAAAATACAAATACATAAAGCAAACATACACACAAATACTTATATACATATACATACGCATAAAGTAAATGTTAGCAAACACACACAAAAATTACAATCTAAATATTACGAGGGGAAATGCTATTAATATATGCACAAAATGATGTAAAAGAAGATTGTTTACCACACTTGCAAATCACCTTTACAATCACCTTACTTTTCGTTCTTTAGATTGAAATCGTTCACATTTCATTACTTGTGCAAAAATAGAAGTAACCTGGATTACTTTTTAGACTCTCCAATAATACACTTAATTAAAAATAAGTTGTTTTTTATTAATTTTTGAAACAGTTGTGAATTCTTGAATACAAATGGAAGAAATATTGTGTGGATCACTAAACTTGTCTTGATTTCCTCCCCACCTCTCATCCTGTTTCATTTCATCCTTAAATATACAAAATGCACTTTCCCTGCACAATTTTGTGGTCAAGGTAACAGACTCGTGGCCAATGTGTCATGAGTTCAAGCCTAATACCCCTGCCATGTAAGGGAGTAATGCATGCTAAATCTGTCGAAAGCTCAAACATCCTCCTGTTGATGTAGTGTGAAAGTCTCATCCTCATCTATGGTTCAAAATTATGAGGTTTATTGCCAAAAGCCCTTGAGTAGCTAAATAGTGTGACATTAATATTCACTCACTCACCCGACATAATTCAGGTTTTTTTCCTGTATATTTACTACAAATATAACAGAAATATTGTGGTGAATTAACACATTCCTCTGAAGTCATTTCTCTCAACCACAACACAAACTTCAATTAAAAAGCTTTTCTACTCATAGCTTAGATTTGTAAGCACCAAATGTATAGTGCTCAAAGCTGCGGCTAGTAACAAGCATAACAGCTAGGCCTTTGCCACGATGAGTTTTGTGGGCCTTGATTTGACATTGCTCAATGTGGTGGCATTAGCAACAACAACAGTAGCACCAAATTAAGAAAGATATTAATAAAATTTAATAGCAGGATAGAATGAAAATGGATTGACTGAGGCTCAGTAGAGTGGTCAGCCTATCACCAAACAAGCTAATGATCCAGTTTAATTTTTTTTTTTGATGTTGCTGTTTTATAGATAGTCTACTAGTGTAGAAGGCAATCCGAAAGAGATAAGAATTCTTTCTGGGATAGAATTAACATAGTCAATTATTATTTAAAATCTATAAGATAAGTTCAAACCAATAATAGTATGCTTTGCTCCCAAATATACATAATTCCTATTCATCAGACTTGTGATTTGTAGTAAAACTGTATGTGATGGATTTTTTAAATTATTTTTGTAGTTATTATGTTTTAAAAAATTATAATAATGCTTTTTATTTTTGCATTTTTAATTCTTTCTTCACTGACCTGTGTAGTCATAATGTGAAAATAATTCATGTATGACAATTAATTCATATCTCTTAGCATGCTATTAAATTTTTTATTTTCTATTTCCTTTAGACAGTATATTCAAACCCTCTGGTGATGTTGATTCTCAATGTTTTGTACCTGCTCAGGAATTCATTGTTAAAAGATTGGACAAAGAGTAATTATTTAAAAAAAATTCTAAATTTTTGTTTAATGCCCAATTTAGTTAATAGTCAATTAAATAACAGAGAAAGGTAACCTTAAAAAAAATTAATTAAAAGAAAAATTGAAAATTTCTTATGGTTTCATAACTTTATTCGTTTTTTTTTAAAAAAATTCTTTGTTATAAAATTTTACAAAAATGTTATGAAATAACTGTGTTATAACTAACAAAGTGAGTTGCAAAAAAGTTTAAGTTAAAGTGTATTCTTAGACTTGTATAAAAATATATACGTTTTTTTGTTTCCTTTCTACGAAATTAAAAAATTTATAAAGTATTTTATTTTAACACTAATATTTTGTTTAAAAAATATTGAATTGAATTTTTTTTCAGAAATTCTTTAAATTTAAATTTATTTAAAACTTAATGCAAGAATATAATTTTTCCAACTACTAATTTGAAATTTTTTCTGTCGTATTTCTGAATGATTTTCTTATTCAAAATAATACTAATGATCATTTAACAAATTCTTTTTTCAGGTATTATCCACTTTTTTTAAGAAGTAGTTTTCATTGTAAACATCAGATTGATGTTTTAACTAGTGGTAATGTTTTCCTTGCTGATGTCCTCTATAATGATTCTGCCCTTTTCTTTTTTATGGAGGTAATTTCTTTCATCCCTCAAATTATTTCACTAAATAATTGATTATTAAATGCAATTAATTGTTTTATCATATTTTAAAGTACATTGTTTTAGTCATAATTCTCTAAATGATCATCATATGTGTTAAGTCAAGGATGGAAACATCTCAATACCTAATGGGTGAAAACGCTTGTGACGCGGCTCCGGCCACGCCCTGTTGGGGAGTGTAACTGTTTGTGTATATAGTGTGGAGGAAACAAAGAGCTTTTACCAGTCCACTGTGTTGTGTTTTCTTGAGTCATGTCAATTCATTTTAGTGACACCACTATCGACCATTTTTAGTGCCAACAATATGAATTAATCAAAAAGTGAGAAGTGAATCTACAATTTTTAAAAACATTCTTATTTCTTCTATCATTTTGAATATTTAATGAATTTCAATAAGATGGACATGAGTATTAGAGTGTTCATTTTGTTAATGATAAAAGCATATATTTTATGAAACTTTTGCATATAGTTTTAGTGTGACATACAACTTTTTGTTTAAAAATTAGTTACCTTACTATGCTGGCCAACAAAGCTTGATGTTGAATATTATTTTAAACTACCAAAATTAAGGCCATAGCAAAATATAAAAATGTGCAAAATTCTAAAACCTATTCTGTTTTTAAATTTTTGTGTTTGCAACTATTAATCATATCAGCAGAGATAATAGATTTTGGCTATGTACACATGCAGTGAGTTCTTATTAGTTGTACCAACTGAAGAGGAAAGAGTAAAGTTTGAATATTGAAATTGTGGATTATGGGTTCCCAGTATCATTTAGATTATTTCACTCATGGAAGAATGTAAAGCAAACAGAATGAAGGGCACTCAATGGCTTAAGTTCCTTATGAATTTAACATAATGTACAGTTTTTTTTTTAGGCTGATCAACATTTCAAATGAGTGGAATGTGCAGCTGATGTACAAGGGAGGGGGGAAGGGTAATGTTAGCATTATATCCTAAAATTAATATATTATTTTAGCAAAAACACAGCTGGTTAACTGTCGAATCTATTTTGTACTTCCTTAGTAATTCAAATACCTTTTGATGCTGCGGCAAGACATTTGTAAATGGGCAAATTAGAGGTCTGAAGACCTGTTGTGTATGTCCCAGACATCACTATAGCACCTATTTTCATCTGCATTGTATCAAACTGTTGATGACTTGTCTACCATCTTAGATAAGAATACATTCACTCTGGTCAAATTGTAGATTTAAATTGATAAGGCATCATGTTTATTGGAATTAAAATAGTATGGTATGAGATCAAAATATGATTTACAATATGATGTGGGAAAGCATCGTGATCACTGCCATCACCAACCTTTATGTGTTTACCAAGGGCCCATGATCAACTACTGATATATTTTTGATGCTCTACCCCTTCCCCAAACACGGATTTGAATTTTTCTGAGATGTCGCTATCAAAAAGTTTTGTCTTATAGGTGGTAATGCAATTTGTCATTGTACAAAGGCTGTTCAAGATTACCTAGATCAGGGATTGGCAACCTTTTAGCTGTGGCATGCCAAACCAGTCTTCTGATATAATACAGCGTACCAAACATTAGAACATTTTTTAAACAATTTGATTCCTGCAATAATGCATGCTGAGTTAGAGAACAGAGGTTAATAATATATAGTTACAGTTTTGTTATGTATTAATTTTGCATCACTTAAAGATATTTTTTAATATAAAAATAAATAGCATAAAGTATTATTTCTTGGAAATTTTTTTTTTAATTTAAATTTTACATATTTTATGTTTTTTTAAACATATTTGTTAAAATAAGAGGCAGACAACATAAAATATAAATATTTCCCTTCATTGTAGTTACATAAAAGGATACATAAAAATTTTAATACAAACCTAGTGCTTGTACCACTTTGCTTTCTATTGCAAAATCAAGGGCATAATGTGTGACTTTCAATTTGACACAATGCTGAGCATTCAGTTAGTTGTTTAGTAATTTATTTGTGGACTCAAAAGATTTTTCGTTTGAAAAAAGATTTTTTAGTTAGATAAGTAGAGCCGAAAGCAGAAAGCAGAATACATGCAGTTTTGTCTCTTCAAACAACTAAATCTCTCCAGCAATGATATTCAATAATTTATAAAACGGCTGTAAATTTATCTTTAGAGTTGTCTTTTAGAATTTTTCCTGATTCCATAAATGTCCATAGTTATGAAGATATTTGTCAAATAACATCCCTTACAAATTTATCAACTTCCATCTACTCAAAAGTTGACAAATTTGTTCAGTAGTCTAGAGTGCTTCTGAGAATTGTACCATGTGGCACTTGTGCCCCCTGGTTGCTGACCCCTGGTCTATATGCATAACAATTTTCTGTCTTAAACTAGAAAACTCATCCATGCAATGAAACAATTTGATCAGCATTTCATGGATTATGTTGTTCTGAGTACAATATACTATGTTTAAAGTTGCTACATGTTACTCAATGACCACATTCCCTAATTAATGTAATACTGATGATTGTTGTCAGCATTGTGCTGTCTTTGTATTACATGTATTTGGACATTACACACTTTGTTCTGAAACAACCTCGTGTAACACCTTGTATACATTTTTTAAAAAAATTTTTATATTAGATCATGTGGAAACATTTGTCATTTCCATTGTTTGCCTCTTGGTCGAAAACTACTCATAGATTTTTATTTTCATATCTATTTTTTCTCCATCTATAAGTTTTGACTGCCAGTGTTATTTTGTTTACTTTTAAAAATACTTTTTAAAAAATACTTTTTTTAAATATTTTCTGTTTAATAATTTATTGCTTATTTAAAAAACATTCTGTAATACTTTTGATGTTCTGAAAATAAGCCATTATATATTTATATATTAATAAAAACTCATATTTTGCAAGATTCTAGGCAAATAATTTTTTAAAGGAAATGATTTTATCATAAATTGTTTTGGCCTATAATAATTTTTTTTGTTTGTAATATTTATAGTGATCTAGCAGATAAATTACTTTTAAATATTTTTTTTATAAAATGAGAACATTTAAGAATTTTAGTTTTTTTTATTTTACTAGCATATTAAATCATTTGTTGCTTTGGTCGCTTATTTGATATGTGATAAAATCTATAAATAGAAGGCTATAAACTATTTAAAAAATTCATTTATATATAATTTGTTGAATAATGCAGAATGTAATAATAAATTGTGATATAATTCATTTAAAGTAAAATTTTAATGTCTGTATAATTTTTCATTAAAATTTTTTTACAGATAAATTTGACAGTTAAAGTAAAGCAAAATTAATTTGTAAGTAATTTAGCATTCAAAGTATTTTACAAGAGGAAGAGTGTAAATTCCATATTGTTAAAATAATGTATTTCCAGCCATTTTTATATAATTTTTTCTATGAAACAATGTACTTTATTATATGAAATAATTATCTGTTTGAAAAAAATTTATTTTGATTAATTTTTAGTTTATGGAGCAAGAAGGAGTTCGACATTTAGTTGATTTTTTATTGACTGCTGATAATTTTAGAAAGCAATTGCTTGCAAAGCAAGGTAATTATGACGGAATGCAAGCACAAGCTGATGCTATGGTTTTATATGATAAGTAAGTATCAGTTAATATTAAACTCTCGTCATTCTTAAGTTGTTTTTTTAAATTATTCAAATGATTTTTAATAGATAATTTCTATTTGTGTGTAAAGCAATATTTGTATTGTTACAATTTCGATTTAAAGAGTTTTCTGTGTTCTGAAAGTAATTAATTTGCTTAGATTAAGTTAATATATATATCATATAAAAATATCTTTTTATTCTGAAATTTTTAAACAAATAAAAAAAGCTAACAAAAAGCAAAATTTCTTTGAATTTATGAGATTATTGGTAGCATACCATTACCATGAATAATATTTTTCTGTGCTATCATGATACTATAATAAATATTATAATTATGTAATGCATTTGTATGATAATCCATAAAATGTTTAGACTGATTATTAAATATTTATAGATACCATTTTAATTCATACACTTTCTTTGCACAGCTTTCCTGCTTAATTGTATTGAAGTTTTCAGAGTTTGGTCTTATTATAAAATTAACATGTTTAATCTGTGTATATGGGAAAACTTATCTTAAAATTTTGTTTTAAATATATTTATGAAAGTATTATTAAATGTATGTGTAATTCTCAGAATTATTTCATCTCAACTGTTATTTATTAAATTATTTACCAATAAAATTTGCATCAAAATTTCCCATTTTTTTCATATAAAACTCATATTGAATTAGGAATATATGTAAAAACATTTTCCCCTTCCTTTTCAAATAAACTTGTACATTGTAAGATCTAAAATAAGAGATAATTAATTGCTTGGATATTTCCAATATCTATAGATTTGAAACTCATTTATATATTTCTATAAATTTGCAAAATAATTTTTTCTTTTGTCTTTAAGGTATTTTTCCCTGCAAGCCACAACACCATTAGGTTTCAGTGATTCTGTACGCTTTGAATTGGAAGCCAATATATGTCAAGAAACAGGCCCTGAACCTGATTGCTTTTTAAAACCTGTCAAAATTTTGACACAGTATTTAGAAAAGGTGATAAAAATATATTAGTTAAGTGAAAAGTTTTCTATTTATTTTTTAAATTTATTAATTGTGCATTATTGTATTTCAGACTTTCCTACTTCAATTTTTAAGCAGCCAGCTTTACTTCAAATATATTTCTGAATGCATCATCATTATCCAGAATGATGGAGCTGATGCAGCTTCACACCAAAAGTCTACAGGTATTTATTTCTAATATGTAATTTTTTATTTAAATCAAGGTTGAATTTTTAGAAATTGAATAAAATGTTCTAAATTAAAATATCTAATAATAGTAATTGTGTATATTTTGTACATTTATTTTCATTGTACATTCAATTGAAAAACTTTCTTGCATAACAATATTAGCTGCAAAGTAAGTTGAAAAATGTTTTGTATCTAAACTAGCATCTTTTGAGATGCAAATTAATTTTAAAAATTCCAAACTGCTATTATTTATTGAGAAATATGTAAATTAGAGGAAGTAATTATACTTGAAATGCACAAATTAATATTGTTATACTTCTGGATTGTATTAAAGCCATTGAATATTTATTATAATGCTTAAAAATCTGTTTTTATGCCTTTACTTTTGTGTAAGATGTCTGCATGCAGAATTTTGTGAAATTATGCTTCACTTGCCCTAGGTATCTAACTGTAGAGCCAGTGCTGCCCAATTTTTTTATCTCCACAGACCGGTCAACATTTGATAATTCTATTTTGACCTGATGAGGAGGAAAGGGCATTGATTTTTTATATTTTAGGTTATTTTGATTTAATAATTTTAATTTAATTGTATTTAAGTAGGTAGAATTAAGATAGCTAACAGATGTTATTGCAGATTCAAAACCAGTTTAAATCTAAATACATAAGTAGCAAAAACAAAATATTATTATACAAGACTCTAGTAAGACCAATCATTTTATACGGCTGCAAATGCTGGACAATTAACAATGAAGATGAAGAGAAAGGGATGACTTTCGAGAGAAAAGTCTTACAAAAATGAAACAGAATCTGGAGAATACAATATAACTTTGAACTTCAATCGAAATACATAGAACCCAACATAGTCAAGGTCATCAAGGCTTTCCAAATAAGGCTGAGACGTGTTTGGATATATTGATGAAAATCCTGTTTTAAAAAATTAATTTTCCAAACTCCAGATGGAGGAAGTCCAAGTACAAGCAATGTGGATGGATAAAGTAGAAAAGTGGTTGAAAAACTTGGGAGTTAACCAATGGAGGAACATAGCATCAACAAGATCAAGATGGTCTAAGCTGACTGAGGCAGCCTTGGCAGGTAACCAGCGGTAGTGCTTGGAAAGTAGAAATATTTGAATGTGCCTTCAGAATAAAATACAGTTAAACGGAAAAATTAACAACATGGAATACGGCGTGATTTCCATGGAAAGTCACACATAACCAAGATATATACACCCAGTTAATTAGAAATAATGTTTCTTTTGTGGCCCAATATCATTTGATCCATGGGCTGGTACCGGTCCATAACTTGGGGTTGGCGACCATTGATGTTAGAGAGGTTAATGAATGTTAAATCTGTTGAGGTTCTTGCTTTTTTATAGTGTTTTAATTTGGAAGGAGTGCCAGCTTAAATGTTGTCCTTGTCTCTTAACCATGGTTCATAGTTATGAAATCCATAGCCTTTGTGTACCTTTGTGATGTCACTATAAAACAATCCTGTATACTTCATCTTATATTAAATGAGATATTATATAATGGAGAGCTTTATTTTATAATGGGATAAATTAATTGATAAATACTGTCTTTTTTACTTATTCCAGAGTTTAGTTTCAATTACTAGGTCATAAGTTGAATTATTATTTTCAGCTCTCTTTTCATTCATTTAGGACAGTGATTCCCAAAGTGGTCTATATTGACCCCTGGGGATCTAAGATGATCTGCAAGGGGTCCACGTCAGTGGAAAAATAATTTGGGTGTCCATGAAGTGTAAGTGGGGGTCTATGATAGTGGCTCTCATTAAACTAGATTGTGACTTTAATTTTAAAAAAGAAAATTTAATCAAGAAGTAGAAACCAAATTTTATCTATCTCACAGATATATATACTAAATTTAATGAGGTTAATTTGGACTTGCAAGGTGACAAATATTTTTAATACAAGAACCATTTTAGCATTTCTTTCCAGAATTAAGCTAAAGAAATATAATACTGGAGGTACTGAATTTTCTCAATTTGTCAGGACTTTTAAACCTATGTTCAACATTTAAATGCCTTTCATTCAGATTCTCAAACTATGTTTGAGAATGCTTTGTCTGTGGTAATACCATTGTAAGCAATTAATTCATATGGTCACATGGAAAAAAAGTCATATTACAATAAGAACTGATCGCAATAGGAATCAGTTTTAATATCACTAATGAAGAATTTAAAGTAAAGTTTAGAAACGGATGTCAGCAATTTTGACTTTCAAAAAACAAACCTCTTACTTGTCCCGAATTATGACATATGGGTAGAAAGTTTTTAATTGCTTTTCCTAGTAAGAAGGAGTTTCAGCATGGTTTCCAATCTTCAAAACAAAAAAAGGACGGAAAAAACTGGCCACACACACAATATATATATATATGTACTAACAAATGCAATTTAAGGTTAAACCTGACAAGAATCGTACCACACCTTGAAAATTTGTTATTTGTAATCATCATTCCCATTAATATCATTTGTTTGTTGTTTAGTTATTGTTTGTAATAGTTAAAAAAAAATTTGTGTTTATTAACTTTTAACTTAATATGTGCTTTTTAAGTTTTAAACACTATACTTTATTACAATTAGAAATTTAATTCTTTTAAAGCAGTAGTAGTACCAGTATATAAGTTCATAAATTTGCAAAAAATCTATATTAATTAAGCAGGGGTCTACCCCAAGCCAAAAAACATGACCAAAGGTCTATTAGACAAAAGAGTTTGAGAACCTCTGATTCAGGATGTGAAAATTATGCATAAAACACGAAAATTCAATCTATGTATTTCAATTTATCATTGCATATTGAATGTGGCATGAAAAATACATGTACATGTTCATGCTGCAAATGAAAAGCTAAGACAAGCTAGGCTTGTTAGTTGGCTATGCTGAAGTTTGCTAACATTGAAAGGAAACTTTGCATTCATTCATAAATGTTTGTGGTTTTACCTTGTTGAAAAAAAAAAAGATATAACAAATTTTAAATGTATGAAAAGTTTTAAAATATAAGATTTTTCTAACTTTTTTATTGATTTTTTATGTGTTGTAAAAATTTGTCTACAGAATAATTAGACTTATTTCAGTAATGTTTATAATATTTTTTTAAAAAATAAATGCTATTAAATGTATGTATATTTATTTACATCTTTTTTCAGGCAGTGATAGTGGAAGTGAACAGAGCCTTCCAATCTCATCTATTAATACTCTATTAGCTATGGATGGGAAACAACCCGGTGCATCGAAGGCCAAAAGTGCAGATTCACAGGAAATGAAGATAGATATGTTTCAGTTCAAACCTGAAGCCCTTTGGCAAAGGCCTTTAGCAGGGTAAAATTAAAAACAGCTCTGTCTTTCTAGTTATACTTTTAAAAATAAACTAGTAAAATTCTACTTACAGAATTAGGGTTTTCATGAAACTTTTGAAATAAATTCAGTCTTAATATAAATGGGATTTTTTTCCTTTAATTAATTAACGATGGTTTACCATTAAATTCGGAATACGTCTTTTTATCTATATTTTTTTTTAAATCATTCATTTACATTTTTACCAGAATTTCTTAAACAATTCTGTAGCTATCATTCTTGTCATGAAATTCAAGTTATTCATTTCCATCTTTAGAGGAAAAAAGGAAAGGTATCCTACAGATTTTTTAGAATTATTAAATGCATTTTCAAATTTCATTAAATTTGTAAGAGGATCACAATATTTCATGTTTTTTGTTTAAATAAATAAATGCTCTTTCCCTGTCATTTACATTCAAGGTAAATAACACAGTTATACCAACAGAAGTATATGCCTTACAGTTTATGTAAGGATAATATAGCTAAAGAAGTATTAAATGGAGAAGAATAAAATCTTATTTGTAGCATATGCAGTACAATATTTTTTTTTAAAATTCAATGGATAAATAAATTCTTTAGAAGTAGGTATTACAAATTTGGGTTCAATGATAAATGTATTTTTCTCACCAGAATTTTTATTTCTGTTGTTTATGTAAAAAAGATATGTATTCATTTTTTTTCCTCGAAAAACATAATTGTTTTATTGAGTTGCGTTTACAGACATACATTGAAAAATTATGAAACATTTTTAAAAAAATATTATACGAAAATAAGAATATGGTAAATCATTTTGTAATATTTTAGTGATATTCATTAGTATTTTGAACTTTCATGGTGTAGATCAGGGATGTCAAACTCACATTCAGCATGTGACCCGCAACGAACAGTTTGGCGGCTTTGCAAATATATCAACACACAATAATGTATGATCTTTGGGAAAAGCTACTGAAAAGTGAACTTCCGACATGCAACCTGATAAAATCTTTAGATGATAGTTCATCGTATGAAAAACACATAGAAATAAATTCAAATCATAGTATTGAATTTGAAACAAGATATAAAGATTTTAATGTTTTGTAAGACAAATTTTATTATTTTTCTCAATAAATATAGACTTGGCATCCGACCATTTGCAAATGGTGGTGATCGATATTCAGTGTGCCTGAATTTTACAAATATTTACCAACTACGTTTGAAAATACTCGAAGATTCACATGGGAAATTATTCCTGTGTCTGAAAGTATTTATTGGTCCGAACAGCTATTTTCGGTTATGAAAAGAAATAAGTTTCCTGTTGGAAATAGTATTATGATGCTCACCTTATGTCAGTTTTGAAAGTAATCACTGTGAACAAAATTTCTCCCAAAATAGGAAAGGCAGTAGCAGAGAAGATATATGTCAAGCCACATAAAAATTAAATTTTTCTTGCTCTTTTACATATGTTTATTCAAAATGCATATGAGTATTATTTATTATTTGAAACTAATGTATACATTTCTATAAATATCGGATTTTTTTTTTTTTTTTTTAATGGCCCACCTATAGTTAAATCTTGTTTAGTTACCAAGTTGATACCCTTGGTGTAGATCTTTTTGTAACATTTTATGAATTACAAATTTTAAACACAGCATCTTTATGGGCAAATTCTTCTATTTGTTGATTGTGAGAATTAAATTCTTCAGACAAAATTAATAATTTTGTCTAAATTATGAGATGTTTATGTTTTATTTTATTTCATTAACTATTTTTCTGGTTTCACTTTAAAAGAAACAGATGAGTTTTAATTTTCATGAATAGACTATGTTCATGATAATTTTAATAATTTCTTTACAAAAGGATTTATTTTTTAATTAGTTAAATGTAAAGTACAGTAAACATATGAGTAAATGTGATTTTTGATTGTATTATCATCATTGTATATGGCTGTAGCCGAGTAGTCACAATTGTAAACTCATAGTCAGTATTATTTCTGACAAGTTGTGGGTTTTTAGTCCTGTTGCCATTAAAAACCTACCATGTTAGAAGCATTGATGCATATTAAAAATGTTGAGGCTCAAAAGTCCTCACATTGGTATGGTGAGGAAGTTTGGAGAATGGAATGCCAATTTAAGTGTCATTCATGTTACTTGATTTTAACCTGTCACCAATGATTCTCTAGTTGTTTTTTAGTGTGGTGTTAATAAACACTTGATTTCATTGTATATGATACTTTTGCTATTTTTTAACCAGTTTAAGATAATTATTTTATGTTATTGGGGCATATATCTACTTTATTTTGTTTAGCTGAGATATAAAGTAAACAATTTACTTGCATTATTTTTTTTTATATATGCATAACATATTCTTGTACAAATCATCAAATATAAAAGCAGGACTATATTTAAACAACAAAGGAAGTCTGGCACATATGAAAATGTTGAATTTGTTAAGACTTTATTAACTTTGGATAAATTTTGATTAAGTGGTGTACTCATTTGGTTCATGCATTTAAAAAAAAATCTTGTTTTAGGAAATTACAAATGGCACATGTTGATCATTTAGGAAGAGTAACTACTGAATTCGAGCCACCAGATCCAGAAAAGAAAAAAGGGGGTAAATATTTCGATGTGTTACTTTGTTTTCATATTTGCTTACAACATTTCTTTGTAATGAAGTTCTATGTCAAATATTTAGTCTACAATGCACTTTTACCTATTTTTTATCTCAGTTATAGTTAAATTATGTTAAAAATGTTTTATTTTCATAATTGAATAATAATGTCAATGTAATGAATTTCCTTATTTTTCCATATAGCTAAATTAAATTCCTTTAAGGCTTTTTTCCGCCTTACGATTATGTGCCTTACATTTATGTACAAGAGCGTGAACTTAACACGAAGCTCATTTTCAGAAAATGCCTCAATTTTTATGAAAAAAAATTTATGATATTTTAATTCACATGCATTTGTTTATAATATAGTGTTTTTAAAATTTCAAAATATTTCATAAATAATTAGTTTTTTCTTTTAACATGTAAAGGGATAGTTCATTTAGCATTATGATATAGGAGAAAAAATGTGTCTACTTGGATATAAAAAAGAGTAGTATGATAAAATAGGAGATTCGCTACAGGATGGTAAAGCCAGAATATAATATTAATGTTTGATTACTTTTACATCTGAAAAAATATTCCGAATTTAGGTCCTATTTAACATTAGCCAAAGACAGCCAACTCTCACAGTTTTAATTCCATCTTTATTATTTCTATTTTTCACTAAATCAAGTATGAAGTAATTTTTATGCCAAACAATTTTATTGAATTATTTATAGTTTAAAAACATTTCATTAATTGATCTGAAATTTATTAAGAGTCTTGTTTTTAATTAAATACACTTAAACCTCTATTTTGCAAATATTTCTGTGGAATTAAGAATAAAGTACATTGAAAGATGAATCTCTATTTAATAAATTTTCCACATAATGGACTTTTTCAGAATTTAGCAACTTCGCTAAATAGAGATCCGACTGTATATTGATTTTTTTTTATTATTATTACTATTCTTTTTTCTCAAAGTCCAAAGTCTTTTTTCTTTCGTGTCCAAATTAACTTTTTACATTATTAATTTCTTGCCCATCAAATTTAATTCCAAGTAGTTTTTATGTTTAGAACATCCGTAAGATAATTTTTAATCTCTGAACAGCTGCATTAAAATATTTAGCTAAATATTAACATTGCGATAATTGCCACAGTATATTAAAATCATATTCAACTGTTTTGAATTAAAAGATGTTTAAAAGTATTGCATTTGAATGAAAATGTTTTTAAGTAAATGGTATTTATGTCTTGTCTAATAAATGTGGTAATTAATGTTTTAATTGCATTTAAGTGTTATAAGCATTCATGTCCTTCAAATAGACCTCAAATACAAATAACATTAAAAGAATATTTATAATTTACAAAACTAATTATTTATGTTAAAATTTCTATTGTTGAATTGAAAATGAGTAGAAACTATTTTTTAATAAAAGTTTTAGAATATCATTTTTGTATTCACTGAAGAAATATTTGATGATCTAATATAGTAACATTGGTTGATTAGAACATTTTTCCTTTATCTAATTTGGGCAATATTAATATAAAATTTGTTTCTTACTTGAAAAATATTTGTGTACTTAGTATTGACTAAGAAAGAAAACAAAGTAAATGTATAACCTTTTTTTTTTTACCTTGCTTTGAGAAAAATTAAGTTATTTAATATTTAACTATTATTTTTCTAATGCTTATGTATGTATGTATAATTTTGTGTGTGAATTTATTATGTTTTGAATTTCTTTTAGAATCAAAAATATCAAAGGCAATGAAAAAACTAGTCAAGTGGGAGGAAGATAAAGTATGCCATGCTCTACCTGTATTAATTATAATTGGAATGTGATTAAATAATGATTTTGATTATTAAGAATATGATTATCCAATCTAGATTAATGATTTTTGAAATGAATCTATAACATTAGTTAGTGAAATAATAAAATGTGTAATTTTCAGAACCAGGAAGAAATGGCATGGAAAGTTGCTGAAATGATCGTAAAAGATATATGTAGTGTTACAATGCCAGATTCTAAATATCCTGTTACATCTGAAAATTCTCAAAGCCTACAATCGTCATCATGGTATGGATATTTTTGTGTTTTCAATATTCATATAATATCAAATAGTTTAAAAAAAGCTGTAAAGTTTATTATTTTAATAGACAATGTTTGTATTGAAAAATTATAGGGATCATGCTGAATGTAATTGTCCTTAACCTTTGCTGTTAGACCTCATGGTGCTTTTAAAAGCTCTAATGTAATTTATAAACTATCAAGTAATTGATGAATTTTTTTTTTTTTAATCTTAGAATATCTATTTTTCATATTGAGTTATCTGATAAAATATTTTTTTATTATAATTGTGGGTTAAGCTTTAAAATAAAAATTAAATTATTAACTATAGATTACATTAAGCAATTATTATGTAAGTGGATTTTTACTAATTTAATATGTTTTCAAAAACTATTGCATATATAATCTCAAATACCTATGAAGGGAAAGTAGCACATTTGTCATTACAAATTTATAATTAATTTGTATCCTACAGCAAAGTTTTAACTTTTCTGCCTACCAAAAAAGAAAGGGAGGGGAATAAATTTTAAAAAACTACTATCAAAATTTGTTGATTCTATAAAAATAAGTTATGTTCATTTGCAACTTTATATTTTAATATTAGTTGCACTAAGTTGACAAGTACAAATAAATGACAATAGTTTTTGAGTGCGAAAAGAATTAAAACAGTACTGTAGTCCTGGAGAGGGGGATGTTGTAACATGGGGAATCACACAAACTAAAAAAAAATATTTAATTGAAATTGATTTCTAGATATTATATTTTGTGTCTGGATATTTTAATGTATAAATTACATTTTCCTTTAAATAACCCAAATGCATAGAAATCTACATAATTCTTTAGGACAAAGAAATATCTTTTATTTACAATGAATATAATTAAAAAGATTACGAAAGTAAGATTTGTGTTTGTAATACGTGTAAGTCCTTTTTTGTAAAACTGGATTTATTTTGCATAAGAAATACAATTAATAATAGAATGTTTTCCATGAGCATTTTTCATTTATTCATACTCAAATGAAAATTTAGAGGTGGGAGAAAATCTAGTCTGAAATATATATTGAAGTAGAATTTCACACAAATGTACACAAATACATATATAAATATAACTTGAAGTCCAGAGATTTTGTAGAGGATGTTTGTGGAAGACTGCTTCATTTAGACTTGTACATTCATTTAAATTAACTGTAATACTAATAAACATGTAAAAAGAAAAGAAAAATGCTAGCAATTATTGTGATTTTACATCATAGTTCATGCCATGTTTACCAAATATTTCACTTGATAACACTTTCATTTATTCAGTGTTGCAGCAGCACCATCCCAAGTACTGCAGTCCTTGGGATGGTCACATTGTGATATTATCATGTATACTTAAGAATCCTATGTACACATACATTGCTTATACTTATATATAGGATAATGTACAATTTTTTAACATAAGTTTTCAAATGATTTTTTAATTAGATTATTTTTAATTATTATATTTTTATATTCCAGATGAACTGCTTGTTTAACCTGCAATATTCAAGTTCAGTTGATTTTAAGAAATTTGAAGTTCTTAGGAATATGTTAAAATGAATTGTGATATGGACCATTTTTTTCCCCTCTGAATTATTTCCTTTGTTTCCCATAAGCTGCACATTGTATGTTTTAATACTCAATGCTGGTCAAGGTCACATTATCCACACGGTCTTATCTGGATGTACATTATACCATTATCAAAGTTTGAATTTCATTGTTTTAAGATTATCTTTTTTATTTTTACAAGCTATTTGCTCTTTAGATTTGTTTTAACTTAATTTCAGCTTATTTTTTTAATGTGGTATTTTTCATTATTTCTATATATGTAGAATTTTAACTTTTTCACTGCTGTGTTAATATATATTTGTTTAAGCTTGTAAAAATGTTCTATTAAGGCAGCTTATTTCTCTTCAATTGTTTTGCATTGATGAACTTGTTTGTAACTTGCCTTTAGTTTGCTTATTTTCCCCCTATCTATTTTCTTACAAAAGTCTTGTGTAACATCCAGAATTTTTGAATAATATTTACTGGAGTCTTAAAAGACTTATTTCTTTAAATAGTAATTATTATTCATTAAAAAGGAAATGTGATAAGCTTTTTTGCTTTTGTATTCTTTGACCCTTAGGGAGTTTATTTATATGTATTTTTACGCAATTGTTTTATTTTTTGTAATTATTTAGGTTGATTCTCTGTATGTATTATTTATGTTAACTTGTTATTATATTTTTCTTTAGTAGCAGTTTTATTTATTGTTAACTTAAATATCATTTGTGTTACTAAAATTGAAACTTGAGAGATATAGCATTAAAAAAATAATAATGCTTTTAAATAAGGGTAATGATGAAAAATAATTCTTTTGTTTTATTAAGTATTAATTATTTTAAAGATCTGTGTTTCAAAGGTTAACAAGCAAGATTTTTTAAAATTCTGGTTGAAATATTTTTTGAATTTATTTTATGTTAAAAATATTGTAAAGGTTTATGTATTATATATTATCATTTTTTTTTTTTTTTTTTTTTGTCAAAATTTATTTTACTGTAACATATGTAGGGTTGGTATTTCAAATTTTTTGAATGACAGTTCTTTAGAATGAAGTTCTAAATTTAAAAATATTTTTAAAATGCTTCAAATTATTCTAATAAAAGTGTTTATTTTTATGTACTTTTTTATATTAAAGAAATTTGGAAATAAACCTCCTTCTTAAAATTAATTTATTAAATGTGTAAAGGACATGCAAGGCATTATTAAACTGTATGAAATATTAAATTTATCTACAAACTATTCTTTTCTTCCTGTTTTTTAGATTTTCAATTTTTTTAATTTCATTTTATTTTTCCAAAAGGAAGTATTTTTTTTATGTACATTTTAAGAGAATTGTCATTTTCATAAGAGATATATCAATAAAAAAAGTTGCAAGATTTTTTTCCTCAAAGTAATTTAAGTGTTAATTTCTACAGCCACAATAAGTAATCGTTATAACCAGAAATTTATTTTAATTTCCTTTGATTACTTTTTACTTAAAATAGACCTTACCAATAAGTACTTAAAAGCATTTCCATGCTGTAAAATATTAATATATTTATTTATCTTCTTTAATTGTACGAAATCATGGTCTTTCTATGGAAAAATAATACATCATTAGGATTATGCTTGATATTTTTATCAATTAAATTAGTTTAAAATATAACCTAGGTATACTATATATATGTGGGATGTTCCTATTGATTATAAGTTGTTAACTATAATTTTTTTTCATGACATTCTGGTATTATTAAAACTTTAATTTATTTATGTTTAATATGTATTATCCTAATATGGAGGTTCTTGTGCTTCCTTTTGCATATGTTCCGAGGTGAAAAAATCATTCCTATAATAAATACTCCTGCTGGTCTTTCACTCACTTGTTGTTATATTGTTAAAATCTCTTACTCACACATATGAATCTGTTATGTAATTATTTTCACTCATTGTTACAGATTGTGAAGCCCTTGTTTTGTGTGATTTTATTTGTGAATATGAGACAGGTGCTCTGTAATTTTATAGAGTAAGTGAAATGTACAGAATATTTTAATTTTAACTGTATATTACCTTCTATTGTTGAATACCTGATGTCCAATGTACAAAATTGATGATTTGTAAATAAAGTGTGTCATACTTTTGACATATTAATTTGTTCTTTCATGCGAGTCATTCTTTTCTGTTTTATTGAAAATAAAAGGAAAATATTTTTAGCTGCAAAAGAAATTTATAAACTATAGGATTTGAAAATATAATTGAAATTTGACTTACTATATCCTTGTGATAGATAGATTTGTAACTAGGGGTGTCTTAAGGCATAGGCCAAGGGCCTCGATCACGCAATGAGGGTTTCATCTCGTTGTCGACTCAGTCTTAATAAGGTTATGATTCAAATAGTTTCATATGTTTGTTCTGTTCTCCAAAAAACTGGGAATCTAGGACAATATGTCAACTGGCTACATATAATGACCATTGTCCATGTATAGGCCTAGGCCTACCACTATACAACATCATTACTCATTAGGTCAAAAGGCGGCAGTCAATCAAGCCGGTTTATGCGATTGTAAGTCATATACATTTATTTGTTTAAAGTTATTGCTTGTATCAGTATTTACAACTTATGCTATGTATCGTCTACTTTTAAGGGGCCTACATTTGTGTAGGGGCCCAGGGCCTCAAGAAGTGTTAAGACGTCCCTAGTTCTAACTTAAGACTGCTTTCTTCTAGCACAAGTGGCCGCGGTAGCCTAGTGATTATGGTCACTAACTCGTGGCCAACATGTTGCAAATACAAGTCCTGGTGCCACTGAAGATTCGCAGTGTAGAAAGGAGTGCATTATATCTGTTTAGCTCAAAATCCTCCTGTTGGCATGGTGTGGTGGTTTGGAGAGGGGGCTGTTTGTTACCTCAAGTGTTATCCTTGTCACTAGACTAAGGCTGAAAATTACGAGATCTGTTGCCAATAGCCCTTGTGTTGCATTATAGTGCGACATAAATATAACTTTCACTCACTCAGTATAGTGGTCAGCAAATCACAGATCTTTGTGTAGATGGTTTTGTCTCTTCAGATATTTGCCTTTTCTATATATTATCGAAAATAATTGTTGTCATTTAAAAAATTGTTTCTCTTTAGAATTATCAAATGAAATAATTTTCATATTCATTTAAACATTTCACTAGTCGACTTCTGAATTCATTTGTTTTCCATAAACAAAGTTTATTAAGAGTAACTGAAATTATTAGAATAAGTTCTGAAGCAATGAAAGTTAAGTTTATGGGTAAAAATGCTACCATGGGAAGACACGACACTCTTCTAAGAGATTTCCAGCATTGTTTATTTGCATACATAAGTTCAAAAATGAATAGACTGCAGATGTACTTTAACCTTCAACAGTATTGACAAAAACACATTCTGTATTTTGCGGCGTGCATAAGGGTTCGTGAAAAGAGTGTAAAATAGCTTGTATATAAGCAAGAACAATCAAAGAGAAATAATTATTAGTATAAACAATCACATTCTAAAATAAAGTGTGGTATTGTTGTGTCCTTTTTTTTCATGAAGCCTGAAAGTTTAACTATGGTGTTTTGAGAAAAATAGTTATGAACTGAACATGAGCTATGTTCCATTTCAACTGGTATAACAGCAGTGTTTTTTGTTTTGTTTTCTCCGTTCAGGGCCGCCGCGTGGGGGTGGCAAAATTGTTCACCGCACAAGGGCGCCTGGGCGCCAAAATTTATAGTACTTATAGTTTTTTCAATTTAATGTTACTTACATAAAAGTTGTTAATAAAAAACTTGCAATTTTGCATGTTTTATATTATTTAGCAATAAAATAAGATTTTATTTTTTGAATTTTATATTTTAATTTAATTTGGTTTTCGTTTCTGCGGATTGTTTTCGTCTGTGTAAAACAAAATTTGATTTCCGATACCAACAATAAAAAAACGTTCCGTGTGGAGTTCGCGCATTTTTTCGGAATGTGTTCAAAATAAAGAATTCGTAACAACAGGAATTGGGAATAATTTGTATCGGCATAAATTTTTATTCATTATATGCTGAGAAGATGTTGTGGCTCAACGTATTTGTTTTGTTTGCTATTTGTTTGCAATGATAAAATATGTACATTTTTAAAATTAAGTAAATCGCGCTTGATTTTTCTTCTCCAAATAATATTTTGCTTCATGTATACTGTTATTAAACTGTTCTCAAAACTCGAAATAAAATCTTTATCGCAGCGTTTCTTAAACTGTGGGGTGCGCCCCCAGGAGGGCGTGATAACTACTACTTGGGGGCGCGAACGTATCACGAAAAATCAAAAACAAAATATTGAAAATAATTATCAATTTGATTAAATAATTTACAATTTAAAATAATTACAAAGTAAAATACATTCTTATATAATAAAAAATAAAATACAAATTCCCACTGATATAATACTCAACACTTATAAATGTAACAGTACTGCACAAAAAATATTTGATAATTAAGTTATCAATATTCAATTAAAAACAAGTTTTTTCTAGTGACTCCCCTGGTCTTGTCATATACAAAATATTATCTTGATAAATTGTGCGGTTTATAATTAAAGTCGTATTGTATTGTAGTTAGGTACGTTTCAAGGCCCGGGTCCAGGACCTCGCTCTCAGTGGGGCCTCATTTCGTTCTCGACACCGTCTTAATAAGAGCATGATCCGGATAATTTTAATGTCGTCAAATATTATTCCCGTACATTACCTTCGAAAAACAGTTAATTTCAAACTGCATGTCAATTGGCAAAAGTGATGTGATGACCGCTGTCCAGTGGCGTAACGTACCCCGCTACCAAGCCCACTTTTCTGCTTAGGCACATGCCTAGGACGAAAAAGATTTGGGGCGCAAGAAATTGAAGGTTGAAAAAAAGAGAAAAAAATTAAAATTACAGAGAACGTGCAGCTGCCCATCGTTTATTAAAAAGCCAATTATTCTCTTTCATTTTTATATCTAAACAAGCTGACCCGACAGACTTCGTCCTGTCAAAAAGATTTGTAATGTGGCAGTTTTTGTGCCTACGTATTTTAAAAAATTCTCCTGAACAGAACCGTCACCCTGGTGATAGGGCGTTGTGATTAAAAAATAATTAAATAAAACATATATAAGGATTTAAAAGTAATCGCTTTATTGTTAATCATGTGAATCATAATTATTATTATTATCATTGTAGTGCTTTGTGATATACGATGTTTTTTGTTTGATTACCTGGCGCATAGACAAACAAATCTGATGGTTTTCCAACACGGGAACAGGCAACATACAATTGACCATGTGAGAAACATGGGTTTTCTAGATTAATACCACAAACACTTAATGATTGCCCCTGGGACTTGTTTATAGTCATAGCAAAAGCAAGCCGCACTGGAAACTGTAGTCGTTTAAACTCAAATGGCACATCAGTCGGAATCATTGGGATGGCGCGGTATGAGAACATCTTCTCTTTTATACTTTCCTTTGAGTATAGTTGCTTCTATCACATTGTTTAGTAATTTTTTTATCGCTAACCGTGTACCGTTGCAAAGACGCGGTTGGTTGATATTTCGCAACATTATAACCACCGATCCAACCTTTAATTGAAGATTGTGAGGTGGCAATCCTGGCAAATCCAGCGAGTTTAAAAATTCCGGTGGATAGTTTGACTACATCATCTTGATTAGTAGCCGAATCAACTGATTTATATATCCTCGATTCGCCTGTAATTTGTTCTTGAATTTTGAAATTTAATTCATTTACATCTATGTTTTTTGCAGCCAGTATAGCTCGTTCGCTCAACCAATCATGGTTTCTGTAATTTTGAGAAACATCTGGAAACACCTTCTGAATAAGTTCATCTTTTGATCGAGTTAACTGACAAAAACTTTGAGGAAAGTTAATGCAGCCAGTCAACATGTCTATAGGAAATTTGCCATTACCAATGTCAATGAGTTGTTTAGAGAATATGTTTCCAGATTGGTCATTTTGCAACTCGACACGCATATTCTTGCTTAAATGAAGTACTTTGACATGTTTCCACAAATTGGAGGACTTTAGACATGCATTGAGTTCATCAGCTGGCGTTGATCGTGGAATCACTGGCAATGTTTGACGAAAATCTCCTGCTAATAAAATCATTGCACCACCAAATCGGTTATTATTGCTCCGTAGATCTTTTAAGGTTCTGTCTAAAGCCTCCAAAGATTTTTATGTGCCATCGTGCATTCATCCCAAACAATCAATTTACATTGCTGCAAAACCTTTGCCATTGCAGAGTTCTTCGAAACGTTGCAGGTTGGAGTTTCATTGCTTTGCATATTTAATGGCAATTTTAGTGCTGAATGGGCTGTTCGACCACCTTCAAGCAAAGTTGCTGCGATTCCCGACGAAGCGAGTGCAAGTGCAATTTTATTTTGTGAGCGAATTGTTGCTAATATTAATGAAATCAAAAAAGTTTTTCCTGTACCACCAGGTGCATCTAAGAAGTAAATCCCTCCAGTTTCATCATTTGTTACTTTCATAAGAGTTTCAAATACATACTTCTGTTGTTCATTTAACAGTGGAAGATTTGTTTGAATTAATTCTTTCAAAGTGTTGAGATCATACAGTCTTTCTCGGTGCAACTCTTGGTTAAAAGCGTCATGCATTGGACGATTGGGCGCGGTCAGGCCTAATTGAATTAATAGTTTGTTTGACATTATCAAGCACATGTCCTCAATTGAAATCAATGCTTCATTGTAAATTTCTTCACTTATTTGTATATTTGGATTTCCCATTCTATTCCGTATTTGATACAAAATATCATCACACATATAATCTTTGTACTTGATCCACAAATCAATTGGGTTTGATGGGAAGCATGTAGATATGATTATAGAAAACAATGTTCGTATTTGATGAGCGTGTGATGATATTACAGCATCATTGAGAGTTTGATCCCAATGAGCGTCATTTTCAAGCAATTGCAAACGTTGACAGGCTTCTCTGTAGGATCCACACAATTCACCATCAACAGTTCGTAACTGTTGGAATGATGTTGGGCCACGTACATTGACTAATAGCAGTCGTAAATAAAAACATTCATCATTGCTTGGATGTACTGAATAAATCCGGCCAATCGCATCGGTGGAATATACATCTGTATATCCTGGAACTGGTTTTCCTTGTTTCCGTCGTATAAATCTCCTTGAGGATTGATTCCAGGTATAATATTTTGGCATTTCAGAATATAGCAATGTTTGTGCGAAATCATCGTTTTGGCATGTCTCAAAAAAACTGGTTAATGTAGTAGATGGTGGCTGAGCAGCTCTTTGTACTGCGTTCTGTGCTGTAAAATACACTCTTTGTCCATTTTCTAAATGCACAGCTAAGTGAACAACAGAAGGGTGTCTCTCATGAATAGGAAAAGAAAATATTCGCCAAACTGCTTCATTACTACTGACATAGCGGCCCATTTGGTATTGGGTAACTTCATCATTGGAATTCTCTGCACCAATTCCAATCACAGCCATATCACTCCCTTTGGTTACATATTTGCAAATGTATTTAATAGATTTCACTGAATGGCAAGATTCAACGTTGATGTGTGCTTTGAATGTCTTTGATAAAATGGGTGAATATGGAACAATCCAACGATTATCTATTTCAATATCTTTTTGATTTAATTTGACAATTGTTGATTTTCCATTGTCTGCTGTCGATCTGCGACGATACAATGGATAACCGTCATTACCAGTAATTGTTTCCGATATTAATGTCCGTGGATATTGTTTTGAACATTTACCATCCATCATACACGGTGAATTTTGATTAAGAGTTCCACAGGGACCATGTATCATGTTTTTGATAACTACCTCATGCAATCCAGGATCTACTTGTACATTAGGGATTTCAGCTGATATCACTGCATCAACTTCATTTGGCCTTATCTTTTCAACCAACCAAATCAAAATGTGTGCATGTGGCAATCCTCGTTTCTGCCACTCCACAGAATACATCCAGCAGCGTGTCTCACCAAACACATAATGTTTTACGATGAAATCCATTAAAGATTTCAACTTTTGTCTAAAGACTCTGGCTGTAATATCATGACGATCAATGGGTGATTGCCCAGGGAATAACTCCTGCTTGATTTCTATCCATTGCGGATTGCATGTAAATGTGATGAACAAATCTGCTGTACCATAATGACGAACATACGACATGGCATCTTGAGCATATTCGTGCATATGCCGAGGGCTTCCGATGTATGTTGCTGGAAGAATAGTCATCCGACCGACATTCTGTGCATTTCCATCAGTATTAATCGCATCTCGAAGGTGAATATACTCTTCAGATCGGAGTTTGGTTTGATTCAACCTGATGAATGTTAATCTCTCCGTTTCAATTTTAACATACATGTCAACAACATATTTGTGATATAATCGCCGACATTTTAATATGTGATTATCTTCATTTTCCCGAATCATTAGGCGGTATGAATAATAGTTCATTGAACTGACTTTTTTGTTGGTTTCAGAACCTGTAAATAGATTTTGTTTTAATAACATTCAAATATAAAATTAAAATACATAATATAGTGACTGAGATATTATCGCCATAGCTAAACTAATATTTTAGTTACCTGTAATGGGATTTATCATTTTTATTGAGAAATCGTAGCCATCTTCACCTTGCCAAAATATAATGGGATATTGCAGTGCATCATATGAGCGGTGTGTTTCCTTTATACGTTGTAATTGATCATTCCGACGATGTAAAACAATATCACGGGATTCCAAGTTTTCTCCAACTACAACGATAGCAACTTCATCAATAGTTGGTACATTAAAACGTCTTGTATGTTGACCTGCAGGTGTTTTATCAGCTCTGATTACAATTTTGTGATTATCGGATGGCATCAGATCCAGTGCAGTTTTAAACAATATAATCAATTGATTGTGTTGATGAAATAAAGTTTGTAATTGTTCTACAATAGACCTCTTTACTAAATTGTTATGTGCACAACGCAGATCAATTTCTTGTGGTGAATTGCCCATAAAATAAATTTGCAGGAATTTGTTGTCGCTATCTGACACTGGTAACAGTGAACCTGCTCTGTGATATATTTGCCCTTGTATCTGTAAATTAAAAAAAAATATTATGGTGGGGTATAAATTAATGGATTGTCAGTGATCAAACTTGAGTAATATTTGATCTTAAAAAGTATATATTTAGTTTTAACTAATATCTATCAAATATAAAATATAATAAAAGTGTCACTGAAACTGAATCACCATATAATATGATGACTAAGTGATATATTTCGTAATGATTAAGAAATTGAAGATTAGTGACACATCTTAACTTTGGTGACAGAAAATTTTGTTCGCTAAAATAATTATGAGTAACTGCTATAATACATACCTTGAAAGTTGGCATAAAATTTTCCCGAACTACATTTGTTGCCCCAAATGAAGTCATTTGAAAGCAATTGTTATATTGTTGGATATGTGTCAAAAAGTGTATAGAATCTGTTCCTATTCCTGAAACCAATGAGTACAATGGTTCTGGAGGTGGATCCAATGGTATCAATTTCACTTTACCATTTGCGCAACACAGTCCATTGGCTTCGTTTTTGTATTTTAATGCCTTACAGTGTGAGCAAACCGAGTTCATAGAACCAATAACAACACATTGGTAGTTACTGTAGTCAATTGACACATCGTAACTGAAAGCAGCTCGATTCAAACTTGCGCGATTATTAGTTGAATGTCGCGCTCGCGCTTCACGCGTTTGTGATATCCGAATTCTTTCACGTTCATTTCCGTCGTCACGTTCTTGTGCAGTACGATTAGATCGGTAATTAGCTTGGTTTGTAGCATTTCTGGTTCTTCTACCTAAATTGCTTCGTCTTATAGGAGGCATATCAAATATAAATTATTTTTTCACTAAACACGAACTAAACAAACACTAACTAACTAAACACTCTGCACAAAACACGATATACGAATTTGTTTCGTGGTGGTTCTGGAGGTGGATCCAATGGTATCAATTTCACTTTACCATTTGCGCAACACAGTCCATTGGCTTCGTTTTTGTATTTTAATGCCTTACAGTGTGAGCAAACCGAGTTCATAGAACCAATAACAACACATTGGTAGTTACTGTAGTCAATTGACACATCGTAACTGAAAGCAGCTCGATTCAAACTTGCGCGATTATTAGTTGAATGTCGCGCTCGCGCTTCACGCGTTTGTGATATCCGAATTCTTTCACGTTCATTTCCGTCGTCACGTTCTTGTGCAGTACGATTAGATCGGTAATTAGCTTGGTTTGTAGCATTTCTGGTTCTTCTACCTAAATTGCTTCGTCTTATAGGAGGCATATCAAATATAAATTATTTTTTCACTAAACACGAACTAAACAAACACTAACTAACTAAACACTCTGCACAAAACACGATATACGAATTTGTTTCGTGTATCAGTTGACAAAAGCAAACTCAGTAGATTAGGTAACAGACAAAATTTTTTTTTTTAAATTTAATATGACTTGAAGTCAAATCCTTTAAGCCGTACGAATTGTTTTATTTATTTAAAATTTGGATATTAAAAATAATAAAACACTGTTGGTAACGCGATTTTTATTTGACTGATGTAATGACGTGGAAACTGATGCATTTTATCTCGCGTGCCGAAACTAATACAAAAGAAACGCGAGTTTCGGAACGCGACATTAAACTCCAACTATGTATTCTGTGCTCCAACGCACACACGCACATTGTTTTGATAGATATGATCTTTGACGTTAGGAACACACCTACATTGCTTAGACAACAGTGAGTGCTTGTAATTTAATATGAACTTTATACCATAGCAATAAAGCTCAAATTGACTACGTTTTAGTTACAAAACGTTTGTATGGGAAAAAGAAAAGGGCTATTTTTAGGGTTTTTCCAGCAATTATTATAATTTTTCTCGCCGTAAAAACCATCCTTGAACTTCAACGAACATTTTTTAAAAAAAATTTGGCCAAATTGGTCCAGGCGTTGTTGAGTTATGCGCTTACCAACACATTTTGCGATTCATTTTTATATTATAGATTTAACAATACAAAGTTTAGAAAAAGTTTATTAATTACCAGTGACCCCATGGGCTTGACATATAAAAATTATTTACATAAAAAGTAGCATTTATCTTTATAATTTGTACGTTTATAATTAATCATCTCACTGCCAATTAAAAGTTACGCGATTGAAGACTTCCCAATACCAACCGTTTTCCACGTAGGCGCGCGTACGCGATGTATGGAGTTCGGGGAGGAATAAAGAAGCAAATCTTTTGAAATAAGTATAAATCTTCCTTAAACATTGTAAAGGTCATTTTATTGCATTCCAAAGCCTTCGAAATAATTTTATGGATAGCAGTGCAAAGATAAGATCGAACTTTGGAAAGACGTATATATACGTTAGGGGAATATAACGCGTTGACTGAGCGAGCAAAATACAGTATTATTGAATTCCGAAACATTGTTGTTGTATGAGAAGGGTGCGATGAAAATTATGATGAATATTGGGTCGTGAATAGGGAAACTTTGAGAAGCACTGATGTAATGGTTTTAACAAATTTTTTGGTTCTCCTATATATATATATATATATATATATTACTTTATAATCATGTAAAAATGTTTTTTTCCTTAATATGCCACAAAAAGGTAATTCTTTAATATTTTCAGGAAAAATTTCAAAATTCGTGAAGTAATTTTACAATGATGCTTCTCTTACAATAACAGAAATATATAATGTACAAGCACTTTGAACTAAGTATAATAAAAGCTAGTATGTGCATTGTGATAACATGATTCATTTGTATAAAGTGAGTGAGTGAGTGAATATTAACGTCGCACTCATCAGCAACACGAGGGCTTTTGGCGACGGTCCGCGTAATTTTGAACCATGGTCAAGTGACGCGGACGACACACCCCCTCTCCTAACTACCACACCACTTGAACGGGAGGACATTTGAGCTCTCGACAGATTTTACGTGCATCGAACTCCTACACGGCGGGTCTTTAGTGGTACTAGGATCTAACTCATGACATGCTAGCCATGATCCGATGCCTAGACCTGTTGGCCACCGTGGTCTAGGCATCAGATTCAGTACTAGCGTGTCTAGATTCAGTCTAGGTTCATATATTCCTTATTGAAAAATTTTAGTGAAATTTATAAATTTTAAGTTTAACCACTTTGAAAAAAAATAAGCATCGATTTGATTAAAAAATGCATACTAACTTTAGCTGTATCTATAATTAGAAATAGTTATTAAAAATACCAAAGGCACTTCATACAATGGAAAAGGGCTTACGTATAAATAGATGATACACTAATAATTTCCTTCTCTAGATAAATCACCTTAGAGTTTTTATTGCCATTGAGAAATTAATAAAAAAAAATTATCATGATCCTGGTGTTTTTTTAACTTAGGGCTTTTAAATGTTAATAAAAAAATTATGTAAAAAATAATTTAGACTAAAAAAATTAATTTTTGACAGATTTTTACCAGTTGAATGGTACTCTTCTTTCGAATGGGACTGCGGATTGGTATTTTACGATTGCAGAGCTGGTACATTCCTTAAAAACTTATATCACTTTTTAGTGTGGCATAGTATGATTCATTTGAATCCTACTGTGTCCTTTCCCACAAGTTAGATCCATAACGTTCAAGCAGGGAAACTTTTCCCCATTCCATACCGAATCTGAAGTCACAGTTACGGTCTTCACCTCTCTCCGATGCAGACTCAACCCAATTCATTACTACATCATCATAAAGAAAGTACAAAATAAAAACAAATCTTCTTCGGAATCTTCCAGTCATCTATGACATATTTATGATAAAATATCGTTTAAGGTATAAAAAATATTTCTCTGGAAAAAAGTGCGTTACTTGTATTTGACGAAAAAAGTATATTTGGTACTAACGTTTTATAGTTGAAAATTCTCACAGAGTGTACCGTTGACTGCTAAAATTGCTATCACACTATACCTATATATATCTATCTCCCTATCTTATCCCTTATATATATATGTGTTGCTGGGAAATGATGGACTTAGATAATATATAAACCCCTATGAGATAGGATCAATTCAGAAAATATGTGAAAGAACATTTTGGGTTATTGCCTTTGTTTGACCAAATATTTACACTGTTTTAGTAAAAATATGAAGTGATCATGTCAGAGAACTCTCGCAGCTCTACAATTCCTTTCCACTTGGGTTTATAAGCCTTCTTGAAAAGAAAAATTCCGTTTTTGCACAGTTAGATTTTGACTAAAATTTCGCAAACATATTTATTGTATTGAGTAGAGATACATTATGTTTTGGCTAAACTGTACTATAAAAGAAAGAATTACGAGAGCGCAAATTTAATTCTATTTCAATTTTTGAAATCATTATTTAGAGAAGTCCTGTCCTTTTTAAATAAAGAGAGGCGAGTAATAAGAATGTTTTCCAAGTACAATTGAACGTTTAGTGCTACGACTGAGGTATCGACATTACACTGAAGTGCCACTGAATTAGGGAGATCTACCCATTTTCGATTTTGACCCCCTCTGACCTTAATAACGGCTGCCACACTACGAGCCATAGATACAACAAATTTCTGGAAATGTTCCACGGGAATGACTTGACAAATACTGGCTAAATCTGTCCACAATACAGTAAGATTCGTTGGTGTTGTGTGATGGTCTTTCACACACCTTGTTCTAAAACATCCCAAAAATGCTCAATATGATTCAAATCTAGGTTTCTAGGTGTACAATTTATGACTGGAAAGTCAGAGGAATAATGATGCAAACAGCCAGTAGGCAATCTAGGCTTGTGAAAGATACAATTTTTTTTTTACTTTAAAACTCCACTACCGTCCGGATAACAAAACAGCATAAGCGAATGAAGGGGATAACCCAGCAACTATGCGTACCGAATTGCATTGATGGAGGATGGTACATGCACCAAAGATCCCAAACAGTGCTACGAAAGAACACCCCAGACCATGCTTGAGTGACCAGGCCTTGTACATTTCCAACCTAGCATACGAGATCCATGACGCCATATTCTCAGCCTCCCGTTGGAGTTAAGTAGTGGGAATCGGGACTCATCACTCCATGCTGCTCGTTTCTAGTCATCTTCATTCCAGCCTGTGTGCTTTTTTGCCCAAGCAAGATGTAAAGCCCGATGGAGAGCATTGATGAATGGTACTGTGGTTGGTCGACGGATCCCAAAACCCATACAGTGAAGCAAGTGCTGCACAGTCTGTATACTGTCTGTACGACTGGTGCCGTCATTCAACTGTGTGCTAATTTGAGCTAGTGTTTGGCTTCACTGGATGAGTGCAATACGCTTGAGCCATCGCTCACCACATTATATCAAGGTCAATTGTCCTTTGTAATCTGCGCAATCGCTTTCTTTTGTTCCCCATCTGTATATTCTTGGTACACTCATGACACTGCCAACATTGAAAATCCTAGCTCTCTGCCGATTTCGGAAATTAAATGGTCCATCCGTTGCGCACCTACACTTTGTCAGTGATTGGAGGCGTCTAAATCAGGCAGTTTACCCATAATAGTAATTCCAACAAATAATTCAGAACAACCATAGTACGCGCTATATATGCAATTACCACAGCTCCTTTATTTGAACATAAATGTTGCGCATCACTATACAATTTGCGTAGCTCTTGCTATCCGTGATTCAGCGGCACTTCAGTGTATATATTTGTATATAAAAAGTATATATTAATAAAACATCACAAAGTACAAAGCGAAGAGGGCGGGCAATAGCTAGTATCCTTTAAATGACACGTCTTAAGTTTAACAACTGTGCGTTGAGAAGTTTATAACAATATTTCAATATTGTTGACAACTAACGACTGGCATTCGATGAACCAGTGGCATGAATAAATGAGTGAATATTAACGTCACCCTATTCAACTACACGAGAGCTTTTGGGACGGACCGCGTAATATTTAACCATGGTCGAGTGATGAGGACGACATCTGACCTGCCACCCCTCTCTCCTTACTTTCAAACCACCGAGAACTTTTGAGCTCCGACAGATTTGACTTGCAGCCAACCTTCTACAAGCTGTGCGTCTTTAAGGGCACTAGGCTCGAACTGATGACACGATAGCAACGAGTCTGTGACTTTGCTACTCGGTTACCACGGTCTTTACAATGTTTGACTGTACGATTATCCTTGGCGAAAGGGTTTTAATTGAAATTTAATGTCTGTTTTGTTTTATGGCAATGAAAAACTGTGAAGTAATTATAAAACTTAATCGTGGGGTAAAGTTACCATGGGTTGAAACGTAATTAGAGCATGAGCATTGATAGGATGGTAAAATGAATGAGTGGTTAATGGCTAAAAGACTGAAGTGATCTGCTGCAAAGTGAATCGAATAAATTTCTTGGACCAGGAAAAGTAAATTGCATCAGAATTCCCATTTTGGATATTGGAAGAAAGCTTTAGAATGATTCGCTGAAAAGGCTAATAAAAAAGTATGTTTCACCATATTGGCGGTATGGAAAAAAAATACTATATTTATTCGAATCTAAGCCACCATAGATTTTAAGCTGCATCCCAAAAATTCTCAAGCAGTTTTTGTGAAAAATTGAAAATGGTTTATTCATATATAATTTTATGAAATTAAAATAAATTTAAATGGAGAACTAATAAGGATTGAATTTTTCTTTACTTTACCAGTATTTTAAATACACACAGGAATCTGTAATTGTCCTAATTAGCCAATCCAACATACCCTTCAATTCTAAACCACCCCCGAATTTCAGTATATTTAAAAAAATAAAACAGTGTGGCTTAGATTCGAGTAAATACGGTATCTCTGAAAAATAATTTGCTAAGAAAGTCCTTTACACTTATGACTGCTCTAGAGAGAGCTAGTTGTTTTGTTTTGGCCATATTTCGTCAAGATGCATAAATACACTTCAATTTATGAATAACTAAATGCATCATATTACATAAAAAGTAAAAGAAAAATCGGTAAATTTTGACTCACGAAGAAGTTTGAAAGTAGAAAAATATTTGGAGCATTCCTCGGATATGACACGTGTTTTCTCCTAAACCCTAAGTATGAAAGAGAAACATAGATTTGAACACAATTCGCGTACTTACATAAAGAAAAAGCCTTTAAAGGGATACAACCGGTTTTCAATATTTATTTTTGATTAATATTCAAGCATAGAGCAGCATATAATGTAAATTAAACATGGACTTGAATTTTAAAAAAAATAATGAGTTACTTTTGCTCTAATGTTATAAAAATTTTGGTTATCGATATCAGTGCATCCCCATACACACCTATATGTCGTGCTTCCTGGAAAAGAATATCTTTCCGAAAACTGATACGATTTTTAAGATACCTGTAACACGAGTTTGATCACTCATATTAGCCCTATTTTAGAATATAGTTTGTTGGACAAACGATTGTCAGACATTGCAGAATGACTAAAAAAGTTCCGATGCAATACTTTCATTTGGGACAATGAGTGAGAGTTATATGAACGTCGTATTGCAAGGAAACTTGAGGGCTGTGGGGATGGAATTAAAGCTTCTGTGCCGCGATCAAATGACAAGGACGATTCCCGACATACGAAACTCCTCCTCTAAACTACCACACCATACCTACGGGAGAACTTTGAGCATCGACAGATTCGAAAGGCACAGGCTCTTTCTACATGGTGGGTCTTCAGGGGCATCAGAACTCGAACGCACGACTCGCCAACCATTAATTTGTGAACATAACCACTAGGCTACCACGGTCACTACACTTTGGAAAACAAATGGATTTGTGGCTTGACTTAAGCTACCTTGACGACAGATTTTGCAAGGTGTTTGCAACAAAACAAAGGCAGTAACAGCAACACGAAAACACATGAGCGGAACTTACGAAGGACAAAAACATTCTCCTTCTCGATCCAAATCCTTCTGCTTATATTTACATCATGGAATTTACAAAACTTCTCTTTAATCTCGTGATGTCTTAATCTTAAGAAGCTAATTGATGCAATAGTTCGCCCGTTAAAAAAAAATCAAATTTCTTTTTCTAAAGCAAAGTTAAAAAAAAGTAATCTAAAGTAAAAGTTACAATTGTGATTCATTTAAGCAAGTAAATAAAAATAATTAAGGATCGTGGAAAGCTCTGTGGACCAAAATTGATCAAATAAAATACCACACAATAGAATTGAAATAGAATTATTTCATATTTATCTGCGTGTGTGTGTGTGCTTCGTATCTCTCAGTTACAATAGAAAATGTTGCATACATTAGACGTTATAATGATATTTATCTTTTGAGAATACATTTTAATCTGAAAGTGGTAAGATGTTTTTGCATAGCAAATTTTACATTCAGCTACCATTTTAACTTCACTTCTGATCCAAACAACTGAATGACAGTCTTGAGAAAACTCAGAAATTCCCAAGTACGTTCTCTAGAAATATTTTGCACAGTCTTTGGGCACAATTTTTCGCAACACTTAAGTAGATAAGTTTTTATTTATCTATTCAGCCTAAGGGAAATTAAATTGTTTACTGAACTTATTTCTAACGCTTTATTTGCAAATTTTTTGAAGTTTATAACCCAAAACATAATGACTATGATAGCTATCTGGTTATTGGCACCAGTTCGTGGTCTGGTTAATTTTTGCGAGTCATCAGTTTCGAATCTTGATGCTCTAAAGAACTCGTATAGAGGAGCAGATGCCCATTAAATAGGTCGAGACTGAAACTCCCCATTTTAGATGGGTGTGGCAGTTTGGAAAATGGATTGTCAAATTTATCCTCCATACTCCTCGTCACGTGATCGTAGTGAGTGCGTATATTATGTATCATAATAAAGTAACATAAATGCCGCTGGGAAGTCCAGTACCTGAGTGTTGGTGCATCGCTCTTCCACACCACAGGTCCGAGGTTTAAACCTCGTGCTGGGCAAAGTCGACTCAGCCTTTCATCCCTTCCGTGGATCAATAAATGAGTACCAAGCTTGCTTTTCAACACGGGGGGTTTTGCATCAGACTGACCACCTGAAAGGAACATTTGATCATGCTCCGCAGAGCACAAGGCCACGGATACTGATAGGGGCACATTATGAATTGGGCCTCATGGGCTGTTGTGCAATTGAGTTAAGTTAAAAGTTACTTGTAGAATACCCAGAGGAACTGAACTCTCACCCGAAGGAAGATTAAAGTTACACACCTGTTCCCAGAGAACCCCCCCCCCCACTCTCCTAGTGTTACTGATATATAAGACCCTATAATTCTGAATCATGGTTAAGTGAAGAGGATGTTACCTAAGCTGTGGCACCACCCTCTCTGAAATTCGACGACACGCCAATGGGAAGCTATTGAGCTTCGACAGGTTTAACGTTCATCAGAACCTCTACAGTGGTATTGAATTTGAAATCATGATCAATTTTCACGAATCCGAGTGAGTGAGTAAGTGAATATTAACGTCGCACTTTTAAGCTACACGAGGGCTTTTGTTGACGGACCTCGTAATTTTGAACCATGGTCAAGTCACGAGTGTGACACCTGAGCTGACAACACCCCTTCTCCTAACTACCACACCACACCAACGGGAGGACATTTGGGCTCTCGACAAATTTAACATGCATCGCACCCCTACACAGATGGTCTTTAGGGGTACTGGGCTCGAACTCATGACACGCCAGCCATGATCCTATACCTTGACCACTTGGCTACAGCAGCCTCACAAATGCGACACTGTAACCACTAGCATGTATCGCGGCCACTCTGTATCACATTACCTGTACTACGTCCAATGCCGTTAGCCCTCGAGTCGCTTCAAATTGTAAGATTGATGCATTTTACATAATTAAAACAATCCCTTCTAAATGAAAAATGACATTCTAAACCTTTTATTCAAAAACACTTAAAACAAGCGAATGGGAAAAAAGTAATCAGATTAAAAAGTTCGAGCTTCTTAAGTGTTTTCAAAAGTAATTGCACTCTATAAGAAAACATTTCTCAGTTACACTAAAAAAAATTTTCAAAAGTGTAGAAAACCTTCGTTTGCTTAATCAGACGATTTTTTTTTCTAAAAAAAATATATAATTTCTCGTTTTTTTTTCGTTTTATAATTAAAATCATTTTTCTAAAGTAGATTTTTTTTTTTTTTGGTGGTATAAAATAAATTAACATCTTCTTCAAGCTGCGAAAGGCATTCAAATGTTTTCGCGTTTAAACAGATAAGACAGAATTTCATTCTTTTTCGACTCGTCGATTTCGCGGATGCCTTACTTTATTTAAAGGCGTAATTAAAAGTCAGACATCTTTTATGTTTCTTTCCTTATTTTTTTTTTCAATTTTTTACTCTGAAACGTTGTTAGAAAAGTGTCATGATTATACAGTAGAACCTGTCATTGTGCGGTCCTTTTTTAAGCGATTTTACTTTTGTGCGATATTTTTTTATGCGGAACATGAATTTCAACGGCTTTGACGCCACTATAATGCTTTCTATCAATGCGCCAGTGTCGGAACGGAGAATAGGGCCTCCGCAGCAAAATCGGGTTTTCTTTTAACATTTTACAAATTAGGAACTTGGCAATAGTCATGCTTTGGAATCCCTAGAGTCACGCCGCTGCAGCCCCAGCAAAGCGTGGGTTGCAGGGGTGTACGTTACCCCACTGCAATGTACATATATATACTTAAAGACGCTTTGTTCATTTGTTATAAACAGTCACCCGACAATGCACGTTTAGCTGCTTTCTCTCATTGCGCTAATAGACCGCGCTTGATTGAAGATGAAACTTTCAATGAAAGTGACATTATTAATAATTCGATAGATTTCTTAGACGGACAAGAAGAAATGGTTTATATATATATTTGAGAGCGGAAAAAATAAATGCTGGAATACAGCATTCCAGCAAATTTTGGGAAAGTATTTACTTCAAATAGATATCCATTCCGTTAGGAGAGTTAAATTTCAAAAAGATCTTCGATCTCGCATATCTGGTTATCGTGATATTTACAAGCAACTGACCAACCAACCTTCGTTGCAGAAACTTATCTCTTACTTTATGATGCTAAAATATAAATCAATTAAAATTTTATCTTCAAGTGACGAAAACAATTTTGAACTTATTCATCACAGGAAGATGAGTGCTTTGGAATATGGTGAGTTGCAGTGAATTATTTGCGTGCATTTTGAAAACTTCACGTACACAATGGGAAGCTGTAAATGTTTCCATATATAGTTCAATTATTTATTTTGTTGTGGAAGTACTTTCTCATAAGTTTCGTAAATAATTGGTGTATTTAATAAGTGTTACTTTTTATGCGGTCCCTCTCCACCGCATAAGAAAATTCTGTAGTATTTCGACGAATTTGTTTGTTATATGTAAAAATTCATGAAATTTTCCAATATTTCATGTGATTTTTTTTGTATGTGATCACTATCTACCACACAAAAACAGGTTTTACTGTACCTCTTCTTTGATGACCATTTCTGATCTCCATACATTTGATTGGTTTTAAGACTTAAATAATCAATCCTATTATTAACGTCTTCATAGAAACAGTGCAAGGGCCTTTTACGACAATTCTGTTAATTTTGAATAGCAATCAAATAAAGATTACAAATCCTGAGCTTTAACAACCTGTCCGAAGCCATGATGAATCGTTAGAGCAGTTGAACACGATCCCACGACTGGAAAGAAGCAACATCGGTAACAAGTTCAAGCCCCTGTGATTGATTGCTTATGAACGTTCGATGGTTTATTTTATTTTATTGTTTACATGCGTCAAGTACAAATAACACCATACCTCCTCATTTTGAGCGGCGGGTGAAATGAAGAGGATGACACTTGAGCTATTGTCCCAAAACACCAACTTGAGGGCTGTACGCCTTAAAAGATTTCACGTACCTCAATCCATCTACGTAGTAACACTTCAATAATAGCAGGAGTTCAAACAATGACTGAACAATGCCATTCAAGAGTTTGTGACTTATAAGGGGAAAGCACGACTAAGGAAATTCATTTGGGGATGAGACTTTGTTTAATAGTAATACTCCTTTAGGGAGAGTTCAACCCTCAATATATTTGCGCCGAATGGCCAGTCAAGTCGGGGAAAATAGCGCACGAATTCTATGCTTATCTTACATAGGATTAAATGTTCATTAATGTCAGAGCCGCAGTAGCATGGATGATAGCGTAACTGCTTATTATGCAATCGGCCAAGGTTCGTGTCACACCATCGGTTCTTTTGTTTCAATTCGCTTAATTATTTTCACAATGTAATATATTTATTTAAAAACGACTTATTAAATATTTTTAATTATAAAATAATTAAATTAGTAACATGTAAGATGTATATTATTTTTTATTCTATTAACTATAAAATAATTAAATTAGTACTTAGCTTAGAACAACAATTTCTTTTTACAATGTCTTTTTTCAACAAATTTTATTTGTTTTTCCAATAATTTTTTTAATGGATAAATGTTTATTAAAATGTTGTCTTAACTTTAAAAATGTATAGCGAATAGACCTTGGCATTATTATTCGCTGGTACCCGTTAATACGTTATTACCAAACGTATATCCGTGTATAGACCGAGCATTTTTATATTTTTTTAAGTTAAAGCTGAAGCTGGACATCTTTGGGAAACTGGAACTCGAAGCGTTCCTCCGTCCCATACTGAGTGTGTTGGGCTCTTGAAGTTGTGGGCCTTCATGGAGACTGAGCGTCCTGATTGGTTTTAAGTTAAAGAGGGGGGGGGGCTTATATGCGGATTCACGAAAATTGGGAGAATATAACGAAATCTATATATATAAGAAAAACACTTGTCCCCCTCCCATTGTTTTTGTAATCTTAACCTTTAGTGTGTTTTGAATAAAGCTTTATTCTAAAGAAAAGCAATATCACAAATTCTTTAAAGTCAGTTTAGGAGCCGAGTTTCCATGTGGTTCATAAAATTTACATTCATTCTTTCATTAGAATATCTGAATGTATACGATCCTCCTTTCAGAGTTTGAAACATACGTCGAAGATTACGTCTCCATGCCCCTTTTCCAGGGAAAAAATGGTGTAGTGTAGCGAATGGAAAAAGCTTAAACATGTTTACTAGAAACGGAAATATTGTTATTGCCATGTGCCGTTTTACTTCACATAATTTTAATTGGAAAATTATCCATCTATTTTACCTACTTGGCAAAAATATCGCACTGATGGTTACATGTTCTAAAATTATAGATTTTTTCAAATTTTGTTGGTTTTCAAATTTTGAATGGTGGGTAAATTTTTGAAGAAAAAAAATCAGCTTATTCAAGGATTTATTTATACTCGATAAATTTCACATTTCAAATAATAAATTCATGAAAATCAGTATTTTTTTAAACGACACTAAAGCCAAAATATTGCACCCATATTTGATTATATCATGTAACAAAATAATACAAATTTTAACTTTAGCCCACACCTTTGTCAAAGAAGAAGAAAAATGTGCCAAATTGAGCCAGCAGCTTTTTTTTTTTTAGTATTGAACTACTATTCTATATGAGCATACTAATTCTTTAAGTTAACGATACCTAAAAAAATATGATTTTGTGTTTGCATATACAGACGGTTATTCTGATCAAACATTATTGAATGGAGGTTCGTAGGGTATTTTTGAACACTCCAAGTGATGCAAGTTACCGGTCTTGTCATTTATTTGGGCCTCAAAAGCAGACCTCCAGGTAATTTCTAAATTATGGTTCATGGATTACCTGAAGAGATTAACTCTCGCCTGTTTAGATTACTTGAGTTAAATAATGTCTGCTTTCTGCTATAGTTGCCTGTACATGTTAACATTAAAAATAATGAAAATGTAGATAAACTCGTGGGAGAGGCGAGAAATCTGAATGACAACTTTTTGCCAATGTTACCTTATTATTAAACGCAAAGGCTGTAGCAAATTTGATATTGAGAGAGAAGTCAATTCCTGTGAATCATCGAATCTTTAATATAATTGGAGACACCCTTATAACAAAAGGCACTGCTAGGCCAAGAACAGTTTGCCACTGATGAATGAAGATTGATAGGGATGGTAGAACAACTTTTAGAAATTGTGATAACGGTTGAGATACAGTTCTAACATCTTCTCATATTTTTGATTGCCAATCCATTCTTGATGTTCTACAACAGCGTTTCTCAAACTGTGGGACGTTCCCTAGAAGAGGAGCGTGGTAACCTTACATGGGGGAGCGAGCACATCGAAAATAAAATATTATTTTAAAATATTATAACTTACTGAAAGGAAGCAAAGCAAAATACACATTTTCATTGCTATAACATACTTATAAATGTATCAGTACTCCCCAATGTATTTTATAATTTATCAATACTGAATTACAAAAAAGGTTAAGGGAATCCCATTGACTACTAGCGGAGCAGTTTTTCAAAGGAAAGTTTAGATACTCTTGTTTTTTTTCTATATTTAACTGAGATATTCATTTTGTTTTCAAAGTATTCAAGGACAAATTCAGTTTCACTAAGATATAGGATGATGCTAGAAATGGATTTGATTTAAGAAATAAATGATTCAGGAAATAAATATTTAATCTAATTAAAAATTATTTTGCAATCTGCCGCAGTTTAAAAATTAGGAAAGAAAAGTAACATAATACGCATTCTGTTACTTAAATGTAACTTGCTTAAAATATCTATTTCTTAACAATATCATGTACAAAGTTTAATTCGTGTTTTGATAATTTGTACAAGTTATAATTTAAGGCCCATTATACATTTACCACGTCAAAGTATATTATTATTGCATTCAATACATTGTTTTATTATTGGAAAGGCGATAAAAATTGTAATTTTAGAAAATTGGGTCGTAAATATTGAAAAATTGAGAAGCACTGCTCTACAAGAAATATGGGTTGTTTTCGTTAAAAAACCTCTTTGCGGATAACGTTAAACAGTTTGCTAAAACAGTTATCTGGGTCTATGGTACTGTATAATTTGGTCTCGTCATACACACGAGATGATCATCAACGATAAACTAAAGGCGGGAATTTAAATAAGACCCTATCTGTAGTGATTCCAGTTTCCGTAGCATCCCCTATCATAAGCAAAATAGGGATTAGATAAATTTCATGCTTGGCGAATTCTGTCGTCGATCTACTTGCAAAGATTTTGAAGAACTTGCTTCAAGCTTAAAAAAAAAATAAAGTAAGGCAAATAGGGTACTACGTTCTATATCGACCAATTTCTTCAAATAAAGATATCCTCAATTTTAAAAAAAAACGTCAAATGCTGTCATCGTTATTTTTACTGTCTTTGAACGTGTGTAGGAACAGTTTCCACTATTCTCTGTACCTCACGGTTCTTTTTCAATTTGGCGAAATTGGTCTACAGTTTAATACATAAGAACCAGATATTACGTTCCAGAATGCTCGAGAACCTTTTCTTCATTATTGTGAGATGAAAGTTAAACCATTTTGCAAAAATAAACGACGGGATAATATGTCAGTACCACCATTTTGAAATTTACAGCTTTAATACGACTTTTCCCCATCAATTAGCCTCCCAGTTATAGTAAGTATTAGGAATAAATAAGTTAAGCAAAAAATAAATGTGAATTTATAAATATAAAAAAAAAAAAAAAAAAAAAAAAGAAAAATAAATTAGTGAATTTATAAATTAATCAATTTATCTTTCAATTACAATTCACGCCTGCTTCAACAGCCAATGAACTTAATTTTCGAAGCATATCACAACAATGAAACCTTCCTTTTCAATCCTTCATTCGATTGAAGTATATTTTTTGAGTACTAAAGCTCTTCGGTAGCAAAATTTATTTTCTTAAAAAGTTGGCATAAAATAACTCAATATGTTGCGATTGCTCACCTCTTCACCTGATAACTTCTTCTAGGTTTAACATCCATCTTAAAGATAAAATAATTTATTTATACAAGGTATTTTATTATCATTAGCATAGTTGTATAAGAAATGTGATTAGATGCGGAACTGATTTTATGGCATATTGCCATCCATTTTGGGTATGATTTTGAAATCGCGCTAAATACGCTTTTGGCGGGAAGGAGTCTCCTATCCAAGATGTCTGTTGATCACTGATGATACGGAATATGGAAGGGGGATTATTAATATTTGATGAATCAGTTAAATTAAGTAGAATTAGATAAGTTAGACAAAATGAAATGATAAACTAACAAGAACTGTTCTTAAATGTTTTCGTGAAAATGTAAAACTAAGAAAATAATAGAATGAGGAATTTTATAAATAAGATAATAAAAAGAAATTCTAAAATGTGTTTAGAAAAAAACAATAATTGCTACCATTATATATAAAATATAATGAAAATAATAATGACACGGATCACACAACACGGAGCAAATCCAACAGTGTTCGAATAAAAATGATTAAAATATTAAAAATTCAAAGTAATGCAGGAAATCCACAGTAAAAATTACAACGGGCACATGGTTATCTACCATAACAACCCCTGTTAATTGATCTATTTTTGAATAAAAAAAATAATGGTAACACAATAAAAGAAATTAGAGAAACCATATTGTAACCTGATAATCCCTAACTTAAGGAATTTTCAACTAATTAGAAAAACAATACGTATCAGTATATCAAATTATTGTCTTAGATTAAAAACATAATAAGTTTCAGTATACCAAATTATTACCTTATATTTTAATAACATGTATTTATTATTTCTGTTTTTCCGACTCATTCCGAAAAAAGTGTTGAATTTTTATTTCGATCCTACTTGAAACCGTTAGTTAGGCTAAAATTTTCTTGGAACTTTCACACCAAGTTAGTAGAGCTTTCCCGCAAACTGCGTGCTTAGGATTTAGTGCAAGTTCGAAATTTTTAAAAACGTAGCTTTTCTCTTAGCATTATTTATATATATATAAGCGAAAATTTTTGGTGCCAAGAAATCAGCTGTTTCAACAAGAATATTACCAGATTTTTTTTTTTTTAGTAGAAAGAGGAAAATCAAATTATTCCTCATTCGGGCACTTACAGATGTTATGAATAATCTAAGATACAATAACAATACACTTGTAACATAAATAAAACAATAAAACATAGTTTTGAGTTTTAAAAAATATAACTTTATATATCTGGATGTAGATTTACGCTCGGGATTCGGTGCTGGTAAAAAAATATTTTGACTTTTCCAAATAAAGAACTATCTCCATAGGTGCAAGTATTTTATTTCAGAAACATTTATTCCCGCTTTTAATCGGAAATTTTCAAATCTGATGAGCAATCATAGTGTTATTTGCATTTTAAACCGTAAAGTGACCTAACATCTCAAGATTGCACAATTATTCGATTGTAAAACTTGGTTACCGAGTAAATCTTTTCCAGTAGTTGATAAAGCTGTAACCCTATATCCGATTTAAGGGTAAAGAGAAACATTGGCGATTTGATTTGTTACTGGTTTTCCCTTTGTCTTATTCGAAAAAAAATTAAGCCTCATAAAACAATATTCCCGTTTAATAGATGAAAATGATTACATTTTACGAATCTTAAATAAATTTAAGAAATCACGGATTATCTTCAGTTTTAAATTTTGTAAAGATATATTTTCTGTTATTGAAGACTAAAAAAATATATTTCTTACCTTGCGATTACAATGTAGATTTGATTGCATATTTTCATTTGGCATATTCAAGTTTTATCTTAATGCTCTAGGTCAGCATCAAAAAGGATTGTTTGATACATATCCTGGTATTATAGCTTGATGCATATAGCTAAATATATATGTCCTGATATTACAACTTGACGCATATAGCTAATGAGAAATTGATCTGTTTGTTTAGATCTTACCATTTCTCCTATAGATATCAACACATCCAATACATTTATAAAAACTTTTCCTTTTCAAATTTCAGCTAGTGAGAGATGTAACCATTTTGATAATCATAATATCACCACAAAAAGTCCGAAAAAATAAATACATATATCAAAAACAATAACAAACATCTAGGAGGTAAAAAGGTTCGGCAAAGCCACAGGCTGATATTGTAACAGTTTCAGCTACAGTTCAATAGATTTTGATTTTTTTTTCAAAATAAAATATCGTCTTAGAATTATTTTGAAGTGAGAGTTATATTACATTAATGGATGTGTGCTTTCTTAAAAAGTGCATTCCTTATTCATAATATAGTGTATTCCTATAAATTAACATGGCGGCATTTGTTGATGGCCCTCGTAATTTAGAACATTCTTCGTGATGAGGACCACATTTGAGCTGTCACCACTCTCCAATCTTCAACACCATGCACATGAGAGGACGTTTCACTCGTCAGATTTAACATGCTTCAGCCCCATTTACACGGTGTGTCATTTAGAGCACCAGAACTGTAACCTACGACACGCCGGCTGCGAGATCGTTACCACTAGGCTATTGTCCAAAAGGCACTACCACAGGGCAATAGAACCTTTTGGTAAATAAGTAGTGTCGATGGACCTCGCTGCTTTGTACCACATTCTAATGCCTTAGATGCGACCGTGGTAGCCCAGTGGTCAAGGTAATGAACTCGTGGCTGGTGATTCATTACTTCGAGTCTGGTATCGCTAAAGATCTACCATGCAGAGGAGGCCGATGTTCGTTAAATATATCGAGGCTCAAACTTCCTCCCGTCGGTGTGGTGTAGAAGTTAGGAGGGGGGGGGGTAACAATTCAGAAGTTGTCTTCGTCACTTAACCATGGCTCACAATTACGAGATCCGTTGCGAAAAGCCCTCGAATTGCTGAATATTGCGATGTTAAAATCTGTCACTCACTTACCCAGTAACTAATGCCCTTTTAATGACTAATCTTCTTTGGGTAAGTAAGGGACAAATAGTAAGTGCCACATACACGTAAGCACATCCCTAAGGTCCATAGTGGCTGATCATGGTTGGTGTTTTCGAGTGCTGGTGCATCTGAGAATCCGTTATATACGAGGACTGATGCATGTTAAACCACCCAATATATGAAATTCTCATGATGTATTAGTGTGGAAGTCTAGAACTTAAGTAGCCATCTCAGGCCTCATCCTCGTCAACTGACCGAGGTAAAGAGTAAATCTACAGTTGATTTTTCTCAGTTCAAAGTTCTCACGATTTGTTAATTCGGATGTGTTGAATGGAGAAGGGGGTGCAAGCTTTGGTTTGGACCTCGTATTCTAAAATATCTGAAACAGATGAAGAGTACTTAGGTATGATTAGTTGACCTTGCGTGTGAATGATCAGCTGGAAAATGCATCCAATAAATAAACAAACAATACCTGAAACAGAAGTCGTGGAATTTAATGAACGCTCAACAAGGTATGGTTTAGTCTTAAACTTTTGTTAAAAGAGCTCGATTTGCATAGGATGAGGAAACAAAAATTTCGATGTGTCCTTTATTTTGTGCATCGTTTATAAATAATGAAGTTCATTTAACGTATCCCTTCACATGAACATGGCAGTTAAAAAGGGGACGGAGTGATTTTTGAGCCAAGGCAGTCCTTTAAAAGACCATTTTTATATGAATGAGAGTTCATTAGCGTCAAATTGTGCAGCAAAGGACATCATAATTTTGACCCTAGGTCAAATAACGTAGATTACACCTGAGCTGGCACCCTACTCTCTGCCACTACACATCACATCAACGTGAGGATTTAAAGCCACTACAGTCTTAAAGTGCAGGATCGCACTCAACACGGTGTGCAGTGCTATTTTATAGCCACGGCTACATAGTGTCCAAAATAACGAACTCGTAGCAGGCACGTCTTGAGTTTGAACTAAGTGCCACTCACCACTTGGCGTGTAAGAGAGAGATGCACGTTAAATCTGTCAAGAGCTCAAACGTCCTTTCGTTGATGTGGTGTGGTAGTTACAAAAAGGAGATTCCAGCTCAGGTGTCGTCTTTGTTACTTGACCATGGTTCAAAATCATGAGGTCCGTTGCAACAGTGCGACGTTAATATTCATTTATGACCAGGACCACCAGTATACCACAACCACATTGCTCTTTCTATTTGAAATATCGACTATAAATTTTGCTAAGTTTAATGTTGAAGATAATTTTCATTTGCATCAAAATCATATTTTTTTTAAAAATACGGTGGGTAAAACGACATTTATAAATAGTAAATTTGTGCTGCCTTAGATCCTATTTTAAGAAATAAATTGTGTAATACAAATAAAACATACGAAAAATAAAATAAGTGGGACAAATAAAACATACAAATTCATCGTTGCATTTTATGTGTCTCAATAGCCTTAACTATTTAAAAATTAAATACATTGAAGAAAACAGCTTAAAGCAAGACTTGAGGGATTTAAAATTTTGTATTATTTTTTTGCACAAAGAAGACTGCATTATAGGCTTTAATGAAAAATGATGCTTATATCTCAAATGTTTACAATATAAAGTATTGAAAATAATTGATGATTCCTTTGGGCTTTATACTAGCATAATATATCGAGATAAAAAAAAGCCATTTTCGTACGAGAGCTTTACTCTTCCAGAGTCAAAGTAAAAAAGATGAAATATGAATGAAAAGAAAAATAATAAAATATTTTTATTTTTTTCCATACTACGCATAAGTGTTAAGAGTTTTCCTTTATTATTTTATCAATATAATAAATTTAAAATTAAAGTATAAAATGTTTTAGATACAATTTTAGGGTATTTTCTGGCTAGTGTACGTTACATTAACACAATTTTATTTTTTGTCTCTTTAGAACGTATAGCAAATATTATTAAATTTTTTTAACATCCTTTTAATGTTTTGGAATATTTTCGACTCTCTGTTTAGTATTTATCAAAATCCTGCATGGCCGCAATTGCCTAAAGGTGTAGCTGATAATTCATGACCTGTATGTCATGAATGTTTGCCTAAGTACTATTAAAGTCCCGCCGTGTAGAGCGGCTGTTTCACGTAAAGTCATTCGAGGTTAAAAGTCCTTCCGTTCGTATAATGTGATGGTTTGGAGAAGGAGGAACCCGCTCAGGGGACGTCCTCCTTACTTGAACAAAGTTCATTGCATATATCTCGTGTTACTTTGCAATACGAGTCACATTGAAGAATCATGAACTTAAAAATTATTAAGCTTCAAGAGATATTTATTTTTCTTCTGTAACAAACATTTATACATGAACGATCATTAATGCCATGTATAAAGACTATTGTTGATATATCTTAATAATTAGAACCACGTTCGAGAAATTCAAAAAGAACTGGTACACTATTCTCCAAACTTCCACATCCCACCAAGGGGTAGGGAGGGTTATAAGCCTCGAAAACAATAAGACTCGAACCCATAACTCCATAGAAGCAATACCGGTCATGAGCTTGCAGCTACTGCAGTCATGATACATTTTTAGTGAATGTATAAGAGCTACATTAAATGCTGCATTACAAAAGAATGTTAGAGCTTTTGGCGACGGAATCTGTAATTCTGGACTTCCACCAAGTGACGAGGATGATACCTGAGCTGGTGCTATACTCCCAAACTACACTCAAGAGCCAAAACATTATGACCACCCCTACATTTTGCAATTAACTCGCCTGGATGACGTTGAAGGCACGTGATTAGATGGAAGTGGTATTTAACTAATGCTGGAGAGTCTGAAAAATCATTCTTTCACTTACTTCTGTGTGTGATGGGAAAGGCTGCGGATCTAAGCGACTTTAATAGAGTGCAGATTGTAATATCTCGAAAGCTCGGAACAAGTATTTCCGAAACTGCACGACTCGTGGGTAGTTCGCGATCTACAGTTGTTAGTATTTATGCAAAGGGATGAACGACAGTGAAACCAGCAGTAGACGACATGGTGTTGGACGTCCACACGCTATCAAAGATAAAGGTTGTCGGAGACTGTCTCGCATGGTGAAGCAAAACCGGAACCAGACAGTGGCTCAGCTGACATCCCAATACAATGCAGGTTCAAGTAGAATAGTACCAGATCACACTGTTCATCGGACACTGTTAGATATGGGGCTACTCAGCAAACGTCCCACTCGTGTGCCTTTGCTGACCAAGCGTCATCGCCAACAGCGCCAGCGCTGGGCCGGGAACATCGCGACTAGTCCATGGATCAGGGGGAGAGAGTTGCCTGGTCAGGTGAATCACGGTTTGTCATTCATCACGCCGATGGCCGTGTCAGGATACGCCGTCTTCCAGGCGAACAGTTGCTTCCTCAATGTACAGTAGGTCATACACAGGCTGGTGGTGGCGGTATAATGCTTTGGGGGACGTTCTTTTGAGCGTCTCTGGGACCCGTGGTTGAGGTAGAGCAGGCCATGAGTGCTACATGGTAACTGAACATCATTGCGGACCAGTTGCACCCTCACATGGCCTCTGTTTCTCCAGCTGGAAATGGAATGTTCCAACAGGACAACGCCCCTTGTCACAAGGCTAAAATTGTATTGAAGTGGTTCCAGGAACATGATGCTAAGTTCCAGTTCATGTCCTGGCCGCATAACTCACCGGATCTCAATCCAATAGAACACATTTGGGATGTCTTGGGACGCCAGCTCAGAGTTCAAAGACCACTAATTGGCAATATCTCGGAGCTTAAACATTTGGTACAATATGTCTCCGGCCATCTACCAAGGACTTGTGGCATCCATGCCAAGGCGGGTTGAAGCTGTGTTGTGCGCCAAAGGTGGGCCAACTCGTTATTGACAGGTGGTCATAATGTTTTGGCTCTTGAGTGTACTTCGCCACTTTAACTAAATGACTTAGAACTCGACTGACTTAACGCGTATGAGCCCCTTCTAAAAGGTTGTTCATCAATGGCACCAGAGTTTGAACCCGTGACACGCTGACCATATTTTCGTCACCAGAACTTAAAGAGTTTGAATCACATATCCAAAAAATTGCACATCACTCCATGATTGACCAATATATCGATTTATTGGTCACTAATTATCCTGCTCACCAAAAAGAAACACGAGAGCTACTGGTGATGATTCTCGTAGTCTTTAGACACATCCAAGCGACGAGAACGTCACTTGGACTGCCAACGTAATCTCCAGAAATACTAATGAATCTGCAAATTTGTGTGGCATAAATAATTTATTAATTATCTTAAATGTTTTTGTTTTATATAGTCTTAGTTAGGCATTTTAAAATAATAGGTCCAATTGCACAGATTTGTATTAAATTATTTCCCTTATCATTATTTTTAATCATTGTGATTTGATTACGAGGAAGTATTTTCACAGTTGTATTGCATAGAATACAAGCCTATCTTTTCCCGAAAATCAACATTCAAATACTGCTTCCGAATAAGAAACTCAGCTTCGTAATTTTCCTTTTGTACACAGTTTCAGGTGCCGTTAGAAGCCTAATGGTCAATGTAGCGGACTAGAGGGGGGCATGTTATAAGTTAGAGCCTTGTTCCTCTGAAGACAAGCCGGGCAGAAGGGGCCGATCCTCGTTAAATATGACGAGGCTCAAATGTCCTGTCGTTGGTGTGATGCGGAAGTTTGGAGAAAGGTTGCTCTCTCTCGTCATTTGATCATGGTTCAAAATCACGAGGTCGACGCCAAAAGCCCTTGTGCAGCTGAAAAGTGCAACGTTAATATTCACTCACATAGTTCGAGATACCGTCTATTCCTCCTCGTGATTCGTATGCGCTTAAATGCTAGTAATTTTTATATCCCCGCATATTCATTTCTTTCAAGCGAATATAACACATTTGTTTTCCTTCCCTCCTTCATCGGGTTATATTTTCAATAACCATTAGAATGAAGATAAATTTTAGAGTATCAATCATTATATGGTGAATAATGATGTAGAATTTTCCTGTTTTCACTACATTTTGCTTTTATCAGAAATGCTTAAATTAACTTATAATTATATAATTTATTTGCTTCTTCCTAGAGTCCCAAGCAACAAAGGAAAGGAATAAAAGACTAATCCCTTAAGGTTCGTTTTCATCCAAGTCGTCTGATGCCAATGGACTCGATGGATGGTTCATCACTTTTTTAAAAAAACAAATAAATTCATCAAGGGTGATCAGGCCATCAACACAACAGTTTTCGAAGTGGTGATCAAGAAATTGAGCACTAGATGGCAGGACAGCATACTACGCGCACTCTACTGGTTAATTATACATTCATTCCACACATTGAGAGTCTAAGGTATTCCCAATACATTATAACTGGTGAATTAAACGGCAATGGCACATGCGTCAACCAGACCCACCATCGCAACCAGAGACTGACCACAACGTCGTTCAACGGAAAAAAAATTCCTACGACATTCGCAAAAGTACTGCAGATGTTGCATATGAATTGCAGAAATTGGAGGAAAGAGTACATTCTTTAAACATCACTCAGAAAGTCCATCAACATTGAAAACAACTTTCTTCTTAGCGGAAGGGGGTCTGCCGCTAGCCCTTCTTCCACTTCACTAAACAACAAAAAACAGGAATACAAGTGCTTAACTGACCTGCCCGAATAAAGATCCCTTTTTGGCCCCATCGTCTAACACTTACTTGCACTGCAAGACTATTGATCGAAAGGTTAGCGGTTCTAAAACACATTTGTCAAGTTCAACAACTTGTTCTTCTTTGCCAAAATAAGACTATGTCTGGGCAAAAAATAAAGAATATTGTAATTTTAAAAGCAGCCCCCATAGTAAAAATATCAGGTTTTATCAACAAAAAAATTGGTCAAGTTAAGAAAATATATATAGATTAATATGTTTCATTTGGATAAATGACACCTAAAGAAAGTGAAAAGTACATGTACTATAAAGCGACACTATACACAAGGCAATAAAATAGTTAATCCCAGTGTATAAATGCCGTCTCTGCAAATTTCAAAAATACTATTGGAAATGGTGATCGACAAGAGCCAGGTTCAGATTTGTGCAATGAACGATGATTCACGTTCATTTTGACTCGTTATACCTCGTCGCGTAAGATGTTGGGGATGCAATTATACAGTGGTGGACAAAATGATGGACACTTTTGAAAGTTATGCTTTTTTAAGTTTGGATGCTTATAGAAATTGTTACGTCACACAAAATGCAAAGTCTTTTTCATCATTTTAAAAAGAATTAATACTGAAATCAATACAAGTAATATGAAAAAATAAATTTAAATCAATTCCTTCTTTGATTGGATGAATAGAAAGTATTATATTAACGATTAAAAATGTGTGTGTGTGAACAAGGCATATATATATTTATATATATACTGGGTTTGCAAGAAATAAGTTGCCCACTTCAGTGGGATCTGGAATCCGTCCTATTGATCCGAATGAAGCCAAAATTTAACTGCAGATATTTCAAATGTTCCGCTTTACATTTATTAAATAAAATATAGTACACATTTTTGCCGCTAGGGGGCGCTGTAATACACACGACCTTATTTAATATGTTTTTAAAATATGTGTCAAAAATATAAAGTAACATTAATAAAACAAATTGTACCTATTTGCATGTATTCAAAATCAGAAACAGCATTTGCATTTCAGCGCAAGCCTATTAGCATTATTCGTTGGATAAAAAAAAGACGGATTCTACATTACAAGTATAGCTTCTCTGTATACTCATTATGCCCACGTTGAAAGAAAAAGCGATATTGGTAAAATCGTTCTACCAGAACGAAAAGAACTCCGTTGCAGCTGCGAAAGAGTTCCATCGGTATAAAGCGAATACGAAGAAGTCCAATGTCTCCATATGTCCTACGCAAGATGATACAGAAATTTGAAACAACTGGACAACTTGGTAATCTTCCAAATAGAGGACGAAAATAAATCCCGTCTTCTAGCATCTAAAATGTGGCTATCGTGGTCGTTGAAGCCAGCATTCAGTCTCCGTATCGTACTGTGATACTCTCCGTATCGTACTGTACCAGTTGTACCCCGTGTATTGGATATTCCGTATTCCACTATGCGAAAATCTTATGGTGGATTACAATTCGACCATACAAAATGAAGACTGTGCATTAATTGAAGAATGGGGACTCAGAGGTTGGTAAACTTTTTGCATACACTTCAGTTCCTGAATCGAATGGTGGTTAACGTCATTTGGACCATGAAACATTCCGTTGAGGTAGGAAGCCCACTTTTGCCTGGATTTCCAAGTTAACACTCACGATTGTCAAATATGGGCAGCGGAAAATCCTCACGCTGTCCAGGAAAAACCCATGCATCCTAAAAAAGTGACCGTATGGTGTGGTTTCACAGCTGCCTTTTTTATTGTACTTTATTTTTTGAAGTGATAAAACCAAATGGAATCCAAACCTGTTCCGTCACAGGAAAACGATACCACGATATGCCGAGGGATTTTGTAATCTCAGATATTCCACAGCGTGCATGTCTACAGGATATAACTTTCATGTAAAATTGCGTCCCTCCGCACATTGACCATGTGTAAAGTATTTGCTAAAATAACATTTCACAGATGCACGGGTGATCAGCCGTCATTTATGAACAGCATGGCTTACACGTTCACCGGATATGAACCCTGCGACTGTTGGTTGTGGGATTGTCGAAAGAATAATATCTACCGTCAAAGGCCACCAAATTTGTCAGATCTGATGGACAGCATTCGGCGCCATGGTTTAGATATTCCGGCAGATTTACTCCGGTCAGCTGATGAAAATATGATTCTGCGATTACAGCACATTGTTGAACATGAAGGGTATCATATTGAGCAGTTTCATTAATGTTACTTTATATAATTTTATGCATATTTTTTAAACATATTAAATAAGGCTATGTGTATTACAGCACAACCTACCGGGTAAAATTTGTAATATTTTTTATTTAATAAATGTCAAGTGGATCATTTGAATTATCTGTGGTTCAAATTATATGTCATTTCGAACAATAGGACGAATTTTGAGAGAGCCCTCTGAAGTGGGTAACTTATCTTTTGCTAACCCTGTATACAGTGGCGTAACGTACACCCCCCGCACTGCGGCTTCTAGGGGTTCCAAAGCCTGACAGACGCCATTTGCGTAGAGTTTCTCAAAATTCGCTTCACATTTTTTTAAATCGAATTTTTAAGCAATTTCCCAATTGGTGATCTAACGTCATTCACAATCAAAACTTTAATGCACTCATTAGATATCTTTAATCCTATAGCCAAATCAATTTTTTTTTCATATGCTGAAATCCAGGCGACGAGAGATATTTTTCTTTAGTGATTTTTCTTTTTAAACCTAGGTTACCAACAAATAAAACAAAAATCAGATGGAGAATCGAATAAAATGCTAGGAATATATAAAAATGCAACGCTGTTATTGTTACTGTATTCATTACATTAGCTGCAGGGGGAAAAAAGACATGATTAACTTTTTAAAAAGCATCAGAGAAAATTATTGCCGTCTTTAGTCCCCCCCCCCTCGATGTGTTTCAATTTCATTTACCAAAGTCGTAAATAACGTACATTTGTTATGCTTTTTTCAAGCAGAATAGTATTACGATACTTGAAAAAGCATAGAGAGCATTTTAAATGATTATTTAATGATATATTTATAAGTATTCAATCAAATGAATTATGAGAGGAAAGCATAATGGTTTTATTTCTTTTTTCATGAAATCATTTTTGCTTCATACAAAGAAATCTCCTTATTGAAAGTTGCAGTATTTACGCTAGAATATAATCGAACTTTAGGTCAAGCTCCTCCCGTAATGCAGAAATAAAGAATAAGGTAAATGATACCTCTTTTCTTTCGTAAGAATTTTTAAATCGAAAATTATTTTACAGTGTTCGTGTGTTTCTTAGTGTTCATTTTTATTTAATTTACCTGGTTATCCATCGTTAGATTTACCGTTTTAATAAATATTATAAATACTCTCTAATTCATACATTATTCACTTCGTTTACTCAGACTCCGGTTGGTTTTGTATTCTATTATGTTTAATATAAACAATTTTTTACGTGATGTATAAAGGTACATTATGTTATTGTTTGGCAATCCTTTGCACACACACACTATCTAGAAAAGAGTGTTCTTAAGGACGAATGAGAGAAGAAAAGTATTGAAGAAACCACCAGACTTCTTAATTCAATGCCGAAAAGACTTCAGGAGGTTTTCAACACACGGGGTTATCCAACCAGCCATTAAATAGCTCATTATCCTTTTTAAATAATTTTTATAGTTACTACTAAAACAGTGAACGCAGACTTTTTCTACTTGATTTTTGTTGGTATCGCTACAAATCTGTCCTTATTTTAAAATCTATGAAAGCAAACCGAGTTTACTTTTGTTATTCTCAATACTTGAAATAAACTAAATAAAATATAATTTTTAAAAAATTTTCAAATTACGGTTTTTAAAAAATTTTTTATGTTGTTTATGTAAGCAGTAGTTTAACGCAGACTTTTTCTAGCAAGCATATATACATATATATATATATATATATATATATATATAGGATCCGGCTTGGGGACTAAGACCTGACCTGGCGGGGGGGCAATTATTTTCCGTTACGCCACTGCCTATATATATATATATATATATATACATAGCGAGACAGCGAACAAATAATAGGAATTGAAAAAAGAGCATGATTTCTCTGCATTGTTGAAACAATGTACATCCGGTTTGGCGGAAAACCTAGCTGTCTACGCCAACTTTTGTCATTGTTTTAACAGTTAATTACACTGTTACAACAATGGAGAAAAATCCAAGTTTGTGTCGAAAACCGGTAATTAATTTCACTTAATTAATTAGCCGGTAATTATTGAATTAATATTTGAAAAACTGTATTAACAGCGAGTGTCATCCACTACAAGTTTAAAAAAATTTATTTGAACTTAATAGGTTGACAATAGAAATGATTT
>BMAO01014355.1:0-50615 GCA_019973975.1 Trichonephila clavata
GTGTATTTTCACACTCATGGAGCAAACTAACTCCTGAAATTTCTCCAGCGTATTGATTGCAATTTTTTTATAGTCAGAATCCTTGCAATTGCCAAGAAACTTTCTGATGACAACTTTGAAAAAAACTCATGATTCTTTTTCCTTTGCTGTCATTTAAGTCTCAAATTTGTTATCCTTCATAAGCTTGCTAATATCTGGACCAACAAAATATCCTCTGTCAACTTGACTTCGGATACACCTGGAAATATTTTGCAACTCAGTTGGAGGCAAAGGCACTGGAATATTAAATTCATGTGGAATGAGGCGTATGACCGATGAAATATTATCAACATAAGATTTCAGGTTTTGATTTTTGCGGTTTACCTATGTATAAGCCAGGAACAAAAGTAACAATCATCAAAGTGGGTTTTTGGCTTTCTCTATGTCGTAGAAACTCCAAATTGTACTGCAGTCTTCTTTCCTTTGAACCAGAAGCATAGGTTGTTGATGCACTTTACACAGATTTTATGATGAGCCCATGATTTGTCTTGGTCTTCAAGTTTCATGCCAGAATACGTAAGATAAATCTGTTTTACTTAATCTATAATGCTTCTCATGCGATTTTAATTAAACTATATTCACCGATTATGTAACAAATGTCATCTGGAAAATTTTCGCAACGTCTCGAACTCAAAGCGATGTTTCATGAAACGCACAGAAAAAAATACAACTGTTAAAAGTGTTTCTGAGATAAAACACCCACTTATGCAGCGCATGCTCTACAATAAATTATACATGAAAGAAACAGTTGGGTGGTGTGGTTGGTTTGTCACTGGCCTTCTGTGCCCAAGGTTTCGAGTTTGACCCCGGCCCAAGTCGGTGGAATTTCATGCTGCAGAAAATCGACAGTGGTCATGGCGTATGTTTATATGACATGTAAAAGTTTTTAGAGTGTCTGTTTGGCTTGGGTGCTCTAGGAAAAATTTTATCCTAGTACAAGTTCGCATCATCAAGAACTCAGGTGCCTCCTTCTGGGGAGAGTAAACTGGACTTCAAAATTTCTTGCAGTATTTGGTATCGCCTATGCGGTGCTGCGCTAAAAAGTTTTACCAGCTCCTGGCGAATTTACTAGGTCTGCAAAGGTTAAAATACCAATGTGCAGCCCCATTAGAAAAAAAAACATTCCATCCAAGTAATCACCAGGAAAGCTTGTAACCTTTTGCCAAATGTCAAGAAGCCATTGAAGACCATTGAATGTGTTCGGTATTGTGTCTTTATCGCCTTTGGCGACGAAACTCTCACCAAATTGGCAACCCTTGTAATCTCTCGAAGAGAGAGTATAAAATGCATTACGCACACTTCCACAATAAACATTTTCAGACGAATAACCCACATTCTTTCTTTGAACCAGTCTATTATGCTCTCCATCTCATTTGGTTCTTTTCGAACCTGAGGTACTTTTGATGAACAACTAGTTCACTCGCAGTTTCTTTGGTTTGTGGGTTTTTCCGTTAATCATTCAGACAGGATCATGATATCTAGTGAAACAGGAATTACTATGTTAAACCGCAAACGCGATAATATCAAATGCCAGCTTAAGAAAATAGCAAAGGCTTAACAGAAACAAACGGACCTATCGATACCTGAACTTCAAGCTAAACTGGATGTTGTGCTAAAATTACAGGATAAATTCGAACTATTAAAGAACGACTATTACCAGATCACAAATGAAACTGAATACGCTGAGTGAGTGAATATTAACGTCCCACTGTTCAGCTACACTAGGGCTTTTGGGGACAATCCGCGTAATTTTGAACCATGGTCAAGTGACGCGGACGACACCTGAGCTGGCACCACCTCTCCTAACTTCCACACCATACCAACGGGAGGACGTTCGAGCTCTCGACAGATTTAACGTGCATCGCGCCCCTACACGGCGGGTCTTCAGTGGTACTGGGATCGAACTCATGACATGCTAGCCACGATCCGATGCCTAGACGTCTTGGCTACCGCGGTCACCTGAAAACGCTGAAGCCGAGCCAGTACTGAATTCATTGGAGGATGATCTTAAAAATTTTGAGGTAGGTCTGAAAACGTCTATTAATAAATTTAAGTACGATGCAGAATCTTTGACAGTGCTCAACAAAAGTCAGCCTAAAGGCTCCCAAATAAAACTACCTAAAATTCCTCTTCCAACTTTTACCGGGAAATTTGAGGAATGGGGTTTATTCAAAACTCAATTTTGTGATCTCATAAATGAACATTCTCACCTTTGTGATAGTGAAAAACTGCATTATTTGCGCGGTGCTCTGAGGGGAGATGCTAAGGTAGTTGAAACTTCTGATGATGACTTTTATTTACTTTTTAAAGCTCTTGAACAAAGGTACGAAAATAAAAGAGTTATTGTGGACTGTCATAAAAATATTCTCAATGTGCAGGTAATGAAACACGAGTCCTCTGGAGATTTGCGCATCCTATTAGATAATATTAAGAAAAATGTTAGATCATTAAAAATCTTAGACTTCGAAAGAGATAAATTATTAAACGCGTTAATTATTAAATGTGGTTCTGGATAAATTAGATCGGGAAACAAGAAAACAATACGAATTAACATTAAAAGACAATGAAGTTCCTGATTTTTATGCGTGTTTGGAATTTCTGGAGAGAAGATGTCAAATTTTGAGCAGCATTAATAACATTCCGAAAAAATTGAATTATGAACGATCAAAGTCCTTTGTTATTAAATCTTATAAATCGAAGTTTTGAAATGTCTGTAAAATGCAAACGCACGCATTGTATGAATGCCATAAATTTAAAGCAGTGAATTTATCGGACAGAACTGAATTGGTTAAATAACTTAGAGTTTGCACAAATTGTTTAAGTGAATTTCATGCTGCGTCAAAGTGCAATTCTAAAAATCTTTGTTTTGTCGGTAAGAAGAAGCATCACACTTTGCTTCATAAATACACAACCTTTTTCCAACCACTGCGCAGGAAGAATTTCCACTTGATAGAAATTCGGAAGAAATCAAAGTGAAGACTCTAGGCATGATTTGGAACAGTGCAAGTTAACAGTGCGGGCAATACGTTAGTCAAACTTAATATTTCAGTATTATCACGAACGTGATTTTCATCTGGGTCAACAAGCTCTATTAAATACCATGCGTTTAAAATATTGGTCTTTTGGTGGTAGAAGCATAGCACGATGAGTCGTCCATGAATGTGTAGAATGCTTCAAGATTAACCCAGTTATCACCAATAAAATCATGAGGGGATCTGCCTCCTGAAAGAGTAACGCCATGTCCGGCTTTTCAACACGCAGGACTAGATTTATGCAGCCCATTTCTAATCAAATATAAGGGACAGAGAAAGGGTACATTTCAGAAAGTCTATGTGGTCATATTTGTCTGTATGGCAACTATAAAGCAGTTTACCTAGACTTTGTTTCAGATTTGACTGCAAACGCTTTGATTGCCAATTTGAAACGATTTTTTGCACGTCGTGGCAAAAGTTCAATTCTTTTTAGCGATAATGCTACGAATTTCACTGGAGCTTCAGCAGAACTGAAGCATCTGTACAAACTTGACATAAAAGATGAAACCATTGCAAGCCTGTTTGCCCCAGAAGGCATCAAATGGAAATTTTTGCCACCTAGGGCACCCAAATTTGGTAGTCCAATTTAAGTATCATTTCAGAAGAGTGCTAGACCCCACAATACTAACGCTGAAAAAATTTATAAAAGTAATAGTTCAGATTTGGACATCCTTAATTCACTATCTTTCACTCCCTTGTCATCTGATACAGACGATTTCAAAGTATTAACTCCAGGCCATTTCCAGATAGGAAAACCCATAAATTCTATTCCTGAACCTGACGTAACTGATAAAGAGGACAACCTTCTTAATAAAAAGTAGGAAACTCAAAAATGTGTTCAAATAATATGGAAACGCTGGCAAAACAGTTATTTGAGTCATTTACAACAGCGTACAAAATGGGTGTTTAAGCAACCCAATATTCTCCCTGGTATGATGGTTTTAATTAAAGACCCTCAACTCCCGACCTGCAATTGGTCATTGGGTAGGATTATTAAGTCTATTCCTGGCCCTGATGGAAATGTCAGAGTAGTTGATGTATGTATAAAATTTGTATTTTGCCAATTAAAGATAATCTTTGTCTCCTATAAAGCAACTAATTGCATTTTAGTGCTAATTGTATTTTACGTAATTTTGAACTTTGTACTTAATTTTAACTTGTATTTGCTCCTACTTAACTCTTTGTATTGTTATATTGCATAATGTTAAATTTATATGTAATACTAGCTGTTACCCGCGACTTCGTCCACGTGGAATTTTACAAAAAAAGGTTGATCACAGATTTTACGAAAAATTAATAATTCTGTATTCCCCGTAAAGTAATATATATATATATATATATATATATTTGTGTGTATATGTGTGAATATATATGTGTGTATATATATATATATATATGTATATATATATATGTGTGTGTGTGTGTAGAAAAAATGTGGGAATATATGTATATATATATATATGTTTTTGTGTAGAAAAGTGCGTGTATGTATGTGTGTCTGTGTATGTGAGTGGTTCTGTGTGTATATGTATATACAAGGGGTGATCAAATGAAAAGGTACGAAACGACACGGTGGGTACAAATATAGACTTTATTCAAAATATACACCATAGGCCTGAGCACAACGATCCCACTGATGAACAAGCCGCAGGATTCCTTGTTCCCAGAATTCCTGTGGCTGTGACGAGACCCAGTCCTTCACAGTGTCCTTGAGTACGTCGTCCGAGTTGAAGCGCTTTCCTTTCAGGTGTTTCTTCAGTGGACCAAACACATGGAAATCGCAGGGTGACATGTCCGGACAGTAGGACGGATGGTCCAACGTCTCCCATTGGAACTTGTCCAGTTCCATTTGTGTTGACTCTGGAGACGTGTGGACGCGCGTTATCATGGAGCAGAACCACACCCTCGTGAGCAGCCCGGTCTTTTGTTCTTGATGGACCTGCGTAGGCGTCGGAGTGTCTCACAGTACACATCGGAGTTAATGCTTTTTCTGTGCTCGAGTAATTCTGCGCTCGCATCATTTGGACGCCGCTTTTTATAAGAGCCTTTGCTCTCTCCTGCGCATGCGGGCACCCGCGCATGATCCGATCCCAGTCAGAGTCTCCAATGGCATCCCGAGATGTCTCGCTACATTCTCCCTTGGCGGAATATGCAAATATTTAACTGTTCATTTTTATGTCGTTTCGTACCTTTTCATTTGATCACCCCTTGTATATATGTGTGTGCATATATTTATATGTGTGTGTGTGTATATATATATTAGTTAAATGTCATTATTTTACTTTGTGAATCAATGTTTCGTTTTTATATATTTTTTTTTGTTTTTTTTTTAATTTTTTTTTTTGTTTTTGTTAATTTTTGTGTGGTTTTTTCGTATTAAATTTATTGAACAATCTCTCTATATATACCATATTAAATTTATTGAAAAATCTCTTTACATACAGTATTGAATTTATTGAAAAATCTCTTTACATACAGTATTGAATTTATTGAAAAATCTCTTTACATACAGTATTGAATTTATTGAAAAATCACTTTACATACAGTATTGAATTTATTGAAAAATCTCTCTATATACAATATTTGGTGTACGATTTTCTTGATCTAAAATAACAACGCTAGTGGCATTCCTCGCACGTGAAGATGCCACGTATAGTTGTCCATGTGAGAAGCAACTATTAGTTAAAAATCTATGTTAACTTTGCTTAAAGTTTGCCCTTGTGACTTGTTAATTGTCACAGCAAAGCTGACACTTACAGGGAATTGTAGTATTTTGAATTCAAAGAGGAAGTTCGATGGTATTATGGGAATTCGTGGTATAAATACTATGTTAACTTTTCCGCATCCGGATATTATACGACCTTCTATAACGTTTCTTTGCAATGACACTACTCGCAAACTAGTACCATTGCAAAATTTTGGTGGGTTTAAATTACGGAGTAATTGTGCTACAATCGTAGACGATCATCTATATAGTGCTCTTTAACTTAACGATCTTGAATATTTTTTAAACATTTAAAAAAAAACATCTGCCTCTGCCTCTTGCTAATCGGACACTCCAAACACAGAAGGAGGAAGAGAAATAAAGTCGCACTCGCGAAGAATCAAGGTACTATCTATAGTTCAGAATATCACCTTGCATTTCAGAATTCAATAAAAAATAAATTATTACAGTAAAATTAAATGAAAACGTTTAATGAAATACATAAAAAAATATTTGCAATCTAATGGCCATTTCTATCATCAAAAAGGATTTTTTTAAAAACAAGAATAGGTAATAGGCAAATATGTTGTAGATTTAAATTAGGGGGACCGGAAAGTAATGTCGTTTCTACGTATGTCAGTTAGTCATTTATCAGCTCATTGTATACTTCAAAATTGAGCCAAAGACATTGTATGGTTAGTATGATTTGTTTACACGTAAATATTTAAATCTTAAATTGTTTTTTGCAATTTATGGAGGAATGGCCAGCCAAATACCAGAACACGTGCACATCCTGCATTGTATACTTTTTGAGTTTCACCAAACGCATAAGACTTTCGGAAGTACATAAGGTGGGTTTTTAATTTCAAATTGAATAATTTCGATCTTTCCTACTTGCACTCTTCAGGAAGACGAACAGCTTTAGACATTGGGGGAAGTGCATTAAGGCAGCGCTTCTCAAAATGTGGGGCTCACCCTCTTAGAGGGGCGTGATAACCCTAAGAGGGGGGTGCAAGCATATTGAAAAGTCAAAACAAAAGATTATTTTAGAAAATTATTAATTTATTGAAAGTAACAAAATACATTCTGACATAATTAAAAAATATTTTCACTGATATAATCTATATATATAAAGGAGAAAAGCGACTCACTCACTGACTGACTGACTGACTAATCACGAAATCTCTGGAACTATTCAACCTACAGACTTGAAATTTGGTAGACATGTTCCTTTGATAGAGTAGACATCAGCTAAGAAAGGATTTTCCGAAATTCGAAACGCAAGTAGCGTTACGGGGGTTAAGGGCTTTAATAATAATTGTTTCCATGTTTAAACTACTTGATGTACAATCTTGAAATTGGGTAAGCGGATTCCTTTCAGAGAGTAGAGATCCGCTACAAAATGAGTTTGGTGAAAATCGACCCCCAAGTGGCGTTGCAGGGGCTTAGGGGGCGTTATAGATAATTATTTCCATTTTTAAACTATTTGACGCACTATCTTTAAATTTGATATATAGATTCCTTTCGTAGAATAATGATCAGTTACAAAACGGGTTTTGTGAAAACAGACTTCTAAGTGGCGTTGCGGGGGATTAAGGGGCGTAATAGATAAATATATCCGTTTTTAAACTACTTCACTACCTGCTTGAAAATTGGTAGGTAAGTTTCTTTCCTGGAGTAAATATCCGCTACAAAATGGGTTTTGTTAAAATTGACCCCCAAGGGGTGTTGCGGGGGCGGGGGGTTTAAGGGGCGTTATAAATTCCTATTTTTAAGTTATTAGACGTACAGTCTTGAAACTTAGTAAGCAGATTCCGCTCATAGGGTAGAGATACGCTAAAAATGGGTTTCGTGAAAATTGCCCCAAGTGGCGTTGAGGGGACTTAAGGGCCTTATAGATAATTATTTCCATTTTTAAACTATTAGACGCACAGTCTTTATATTTGATAAAGAGATTTATTTCATAGAGTAGAGATCAGCTATAAGAAGGTTTTGTGAAAACAGACCTCTAAGTGGCGTTGCAGGGGAATAAGTGGCGTAAGAGATAAATATTTTCGTTTTTAAACTATTTGACCTACCTGCTTGAAAATTGGTAGGAATGTTTCTTTCATGGAGTAAATATCCGCTACAAAACGGGTTTGGAGAAAATTGACCCTCAAGGGGTGTTAAGGGCAGATATAAATAATTATTTCTTTCTTTAAACTATTAGACTCACAATCTTGAAATTTGGTTAGCAGATTCCTCTCATAGGATAGAAATACACTGCAAAATGTGTTTTGTGAAAATCGACCCCTAGGTGGTGTTGCGGGGGTTCAAGGGGCGTTATTGATAATTTTTTTTGCATTTTTAATTAATTGGACGCACAGTCTTCAAATTTTGCTAAGCAGATTCCTTTCATAGAGTGCAATTCCCCTACAAAATGGGTTTTGTGAAAACAGACCCAGAAGTGGCGTTACGGGGGCTCAAGTGGCGTTATAGACAATTATCCCCATTTTAAACTGTTAGACGTACAGTCTTGAAATTTGATAAGCAGATTCCTTTCGTAAAGTAGAGAACCGCTACAAAATGGGTTTCGCGAATATCAACTACAAAGTTTAATTTCGGGAGATTAAGAGGCGTAATCCATAAATATTTCCATTATTAAACTACTTGATCATCCTGCTTGAAAATTGGTAGGCATGTTCCTTTCATGAAATAGAGTTCCTCTAACAAAGAGCAAAATGAAAATTGACCCCCAAGGAGGGTTGCGAGGGGTCAAGAGGAGTTACAGAAAAAAATTCCTGTTTTTAATTGTTAGACCCAAATACTTGAAATTTGTTAAGCATGTTTCTTTTGTTGAATAGGGATCCACTAAGAATGTATTTTAAGCAAATCAAGTTCTGGGGGGAGGGGGTTGCAGGGGGTTACTGGGACGTATTGACAAAAAAAAAATTACTTTTTTCGAGCTATAAGGAGTATAATAATGAAATTTGGTTTGCATTTTTCTTTTGTTGAATTGAAATCCGCTAAGAGCGGTAATTTTGGAAAACGGCTCTCAACGGGATTACGGAGATATTTATAGTAAAACTTTTGCTTTTTTCTGTTAGATTTAGACTTGAAATTTGGCTTGCATGTTCAATTTACGGAGTAGAGATCCACCGAAAATTGGTTTTGCGGGAATCCGCTTAGTTTTTGAGTTACGAAAGAGCAAACATCATTCTATGCTTCAATTTTAGAGATTTTTAGAAAATACAAATTAGATGAGTTCTGCTCTTTTTTTTCAACAGGTGACAGTTACAGGTATAAGTATATTTTTCAATTCAATCGAATTCTTAATGCTAGGACTTAGATATCAATAATTTATACATATATATAAGCAGTAAAAATTTATAAAACATCATGAAATACCCAGCGAAGCGGGCGGGTAACTGCTAGTACAATTATATATGTATCAGTACTTCACAATGGTTTTTATAATTAATTTAACACTACTAAGTTAAGAACAAGTTTAATAATTACCAGTGACCCCACAGGCTTCTCATATAAAACTATACAGAAAAATTAACACTTATCTAGATAACTTGGACAGTTTATGATTAATCCCTTAACTGTCGATTAAAAGTTACACGATTCGCTTACCAATACCACCGTTTTCCACGTATGCAAGCATATGTGGTGTATTGGGGAAAGAGAGAAAGGGAATAATAAGAAAATCCTCTGAAATAAGTAAATCCTTTGGAAACACGCACTGCCAAGGTCATTTTATTGCATTCCTAAGCCTTCGGAACAATTTTATGCATAGCAGTGAATACACTATCTGGCCAAAAGTATCCGGACACCCAGTGGTATGGACTTAGAGCGTTCTGAGGCACATATTAATATGATGTTGGTCAACCTTTTGCATGGATGACAGCCTGCACACGTTTGGGAAGACTTTCCACCAATTTTTGATAGGTGACCATAGGAATTGCCTTCTTGGTGTCCATCACAGCTGAAGTGAGTGCTTGCAGTGTGGATGGTCGATTTGTCTGGCTACGTAATCTGCGCTCTAATTCGTCCCAAAGATGTTCTATGAGATTTAGATCGGGGCTCTGAGAAGGCCAGTCCAGTTTTTGAACACTCATTTCGTCAAACCATGTCTGTGCAAACCTCAATGTGTGAATAGAGTAGTTATCCTACTGGAAGAGAAATGGGCCTTCCCCGAAATATTGCCATAGAGTTGGGAGTGGAGCATTGTCCAGAATCTCCACATACATATCAGAGTTTATGTTTCCAATCACAGGAACTAACGGACCCAGGCCAAACCCCGAGAAACACCCCCACACCTTTATGCTTTCACCACCACACTTAACAGTCGGCACAATACAGTCACTAAAGAAACGTTCGCCGGGCATCCGCCAAACCCAGACGCTTCCATCCGACTGCCAGACTGTAAAGCGAGATTCATCACTCCAATGAACAGTTTTCCACATTTACACAGTCCAATGACGGTGAGCTCTACACCTTTGCAATCGAAGCTTCGCATTCTGTGGAGTTATGTTGGGCTTGTGAGCGGCTGCATGACTATGGAATCCCAATTGTTTTAATTCTCGACGGAAAGTCCTGCTGCTAACACTAATTCCTGATGAACTTTAGAACTCCTGAGAAATTTCCACCCACGAGGACTTGCGATTTTGTTTCACTACCCTTTTCAAAGTTCTGCGGCTGCGTTCACCAAGTATTTTTGGCCTACCGGTAAGTTTTTCTGCCGTTTCACTGCCTCGACGTTTCCACTTCACAATTACATCACTCACAGTGGATTTAGGCTCCTGTAGAATGTCCGCAATCTCACGAATTGATTTCCCACAAAGGTGGGATCCCACTATACTGCCACGATCAAACTCACTAAGCTCCTTTGACTTACTCATTGCCTCACAAACGCATAAATACAATCTGACAAACCACTACCAACACTTTTATAGCTTTCAATTACGTATCAAATTGCGTCACTCGCCAGAACAATTTTTTAAGGGGTGTCCGAATACTTGTGGCCAGATAGTGTAGAAAAAGATAACATTTTGGAAAGACGTTCGAGGAAATTATTCACTGCCTGAGCGAGACGTTTCTATAAGCCAGAGGCACTTAAGAAATATAAGTCGTATTGTAGCTTTAGCGTCAGAGTTTTGTATTATAGAATTTATACATTGAAATTTTATAGAGGGGAGCGCAATGAAAATTATGACTGAACTTTGGGTTGCAAGTAGTGAAAGTTTGAGAAGCACTGCATTAAGGGATGAAGTGTAGGCAAATCCATGGCATAAAATCTAGGAACTGTGAAACACTGTTAACCAACTTAGTCGACCACACAAGAACATTTGCAACAGATTGGTGAAATTAGCAGAGCAGGTGTTTTGATCCTGCATTATCTGTCCAAAGAAATCAAAGCTGACCGATCCACTGCATTCAGCTTATTGCTTCAGCAGCACAATACATATATGTTTCTTGATTGCTTAATCACTGGAGATATACAATGAGAACCCTATGATATTCCAAAACGTAAGAGGCATTAGTTTTCTCCCAAAAGGGGCTTTTGTGTGTTTGGTGGAGAATTTGCCGGATTGTTCATTTTGAAGTGCTGAAACCTGAAGAAACTGTGAACCCTTACTGTGTGCAAGTGGTTTGAGTAATCAAGTTTCTTGAATTGAAAAGTGCCCAGATATTGTCAACAGAAAAGATGTTATTCTGAAACTTGATAAGGCATGACCATTTTGGTATTCTTAGTTGATCCATGTGATCGTTATTATTAAAATGAGAGGCTGTCATGCATTTGACATCAAAGAGGCTTCTTTTATGATAAGCAACTACCATTTATTCTTACAATATAATTTTAAAACTAATCTACTTTTTACAAAAAACCGCTACATAACGTATTCCGCTCGCCTAGCTTCGTTACACAGCTGTTCAGTGTCTTGTTACCGTTCAGTTTCTTGTCAACAACTCCCGTCCCCCTCTGTTTTCAAGCTCGCTTCACATAGAGGGCGCAACAACCATATTGCGCAAGACGAATCCTGGAATAAGCTAACGAATTGAGATGGGATTTATTGTCTCACCATCTATACCCACCCGATAATGCTCCAACGGATTTCCATTTATTCCGATCTCTTAAAAAAAATTTAATTGGTAAAAAATTTGAGAATTAGGAGGATGTCCAGAATACAATATCCAGATATTTTGCTCATAAATAATTTGATGTTTATGGATCCACATTGAAACTTTCCACACTAGACTGAAAAAGGTTGTTTATAAGAGGATGATTACATAATTGATTAAAACTAAAAGCTTGGTAAAAATTCATCATTCTGAATTTAACGTAGAAGAACGACACACACACGTTACTTTCCGTTCCCCCTAATATATAAGGTTCACCTCAAATGATATTCAAAATTACAACACTTTAAAAACCTGATTTTTAAATTTTTTAAAAAAGACGGCTAGCCGCAACTTACATGCTGGTGGGCCACATGCAGCCCGCGTGTTTGACACCCCTGTATTACAACAACCCAGTTTTTCTCATGCTAAAGACATATACATTGTTTATTTGTGTATTATATTACAATTTCTTTTCCGTCGGTGCAGAATATTTTTTTGATATATTCCTTATCACATGGAAAATGAAGGAAATTGGCAAATAGATATTGCAGAAGTGTGATCCACCCATTGGCTCCATTTTCTTGTTTCTTTACCGAACCTGAAACAAGCAGCTAAAAGCTAGACCTGAAAGCCTTTAAAAGTCCCATAGAAATCTTCAAAGTGGCAGAATGCTAAACAACTTTCAACCAATGTATCTTTTTGGCCCTTTGCAAATATTAGAAAGAATGATGATCTCTCGTCTTTTTAGAGCACAGAGTTGGCGTTGCCATTTCGCTAACTGGCACCTTTTTATTGAGACTTCGTTTGAGAGCTCAACTTGCCATGTCCCATATGCAATACGCAGTATTTTGTTTGAATGTCACGTTTTTCATCGTCTTCATATTATTTTACCCATTCGACCACTCTAAAAACACGTGACCTCATGGAGTACACCCCCTTCCCCTAAAACATATTTCTTTTCTTGCTAAGGATTGGAATTGATTTTATTTCTATGATTTTACTTCTCCTCATCTTTATTTAACTTTAAAAAAATTATTTCAACATCGTACAGAAATTTTAAAGAAGCATAACAGTAATTATTTTTTGCGCGAAAACCTCCGACCAACTATCTCGCTCAAGCATTATAAGACGCTATTATTTTTTTAAAAAACAAATTGATAACCATCCCGATTTTTCTACATATAAATGCATTCTAGATATTGGGTTACGCATGCGTATCGATGTATATTTTATTTATTCAGAATTTGAACCTAATAAGTGATACACACAAGTTGTGTAGCATTAGTCGCATACTCTTTCTGTACAGTTCTACCATAACAGAGAAATGCTCTGTCAGTAGTGAAATAGAGGGAAGGTGCATCATTTAACTCCCAATTATGTTTAATAGGACACATACCATACAAATGTTACATTTAAAAATAATATATTACATCTTATTGTGGAGGACATATTAGAAAATTTGTATTTAGATTTGGCAGTTTGTTATGCGAATAATCATGAGTCTTTCTTAGAAATTTAACAGGCAATTCGACCGATTAAGAATCAAAAGATATAGGTGTAAGAGAAAAAATTAATTTGCTAATTTTAAACAGTTTGCCTTGGGAATCTATCACGAAAATATGGATATCTTTCTGTACACGTATCTGTTTCGATATTTTTTGTAGCATTTTCGTTGATCTTATTTGTATTGATAAAATGTGACTTAGAGTTTAATTGAAAGTATATTTTAAGGGAAAAAATTTAAGAACATTTTAAATTCATTTATATCTTATATCTATATAAAAGACGCACTTGGAATGTTTGAATCGCAAATTCAGGCACTGCAATAATTAATTTAATAATATCTGGTTTATTCTTAAAACTATGACACAAATGAAAGGAACTTTGATGCTAATGTCATGGAGATAGACCTTCACTTTTGATATATAAGATGTATTTATGTTATTGTAACAGAAATAGTTACATATTTATTTCTAGCATTAATATGTTCTTGATGTCTTTGTGAATAAATTATGTAATGCTGTTTTAAATGCAATCGTCTAATAAATAAAAATAAAGGATCTCAAATGAGCATTAATTATTACTGTGAAGGATCCAGTTAATGTGTAGTTTCCGGATAGCCATAATTGTTGAATTTCGCTAAATATGCTATATTAATACTATGACGAGTATTTCATTTTTATCTTCGTAGTTGAAACATAAAAAAGCATTTTCAAAATTAGCAAATGAAATATTAAAACTACCTTAATGAAATATTAAAAGGATTCGAACTACCAGTGTGAAGAAATTGGTAAGCAATATTGTTTAGTGTAAATTATTCAAATTTTTTTACTGAAACTCATCAATGTACATCAGATACTCTTTGTTTAATGTTAATATATATCTGTTATTGAGAATTTTCAATTATTCGTACCATTGTAAATCCTAACACATATTGTAAAGTAAATTTCTTAGACCTTTTAAAGCATGTAAGTAAAAAAAAATAATTTTTTTTATGCATAAAGAACAAAGATTTTAAAGGAAACAATATATTCAGATATCTTCTTTTTTAATTACTTCTTAAAAATATTCAGCATTGTAAAATTGTAACATTGTATGGTCGACATTTTGAATGACTTCTAATATATTTATATGACATAAATCGATAAATTTTAAGTCTACACATTTTTAGTTAATCTCATTTTTAATTTCCGTGTAAACTTTAAGTCTACTTTTTTCATAAATACATTTCCTCGAAAGGAATTCAATTATGTTTTTAATATGAATGATTACGGTTGTTTTTAAATTACTTAAAGGATTAATCTAATGGATTATGTGACTATTTCAGGCATAAATATTTGTTTATGGATTAATGTAGGTATTTGCAGAGTAAATAATATATTTTTTTAGAAACAGAATTGCATTACACACGAGTAATTATTCATACTTTTATAAAGTGAATTTTAAATTTTGATCTAGATAAAGTAAAACTATATGTAGAACATTAAACAATAGCATATATGAGTTTATTTAAGAAAATTTCAGTACACTATATGATGATGAATTTTTAAAAAAATATAAACTGCTTACTCTATTCTGATATCCAAAAGAAAACATTGTTTTCGAAAAATTAAGTTTTCAATGCACTTTATTTAAAAATATATTATGGAAAAAATATGAACAAAATAACTCGATAGAACCATTCAATTTGTGCCAGATCTATTAAGTTCTAATTATTCTCATTAGACGTGTGTTTTTAGAACATAATTAGAAATTTGAGTGTTATTTTTAAACATGTGTTTTTTAAAGATAATAATATAATATATACGAAAGAATTTGAATCGCATTTGTGTTAAAGAACCTAAAATACATAAACTTTAAAGCTAAAGGAAAGTTCAATCAATAGAAACTTGATGTAAATTAAATAACTTTATTTAACTATTTTAAGATGTTATTCTGAAAGCACGATTTTATTTTTAAAAATATAGATGAGTAAAATATTTATTTTATAAGCTTATGGCTCTTTATTCCCGTTTCAACAAGAAAGTATTTGTTCTAATCGTTTTTTGATGAAAAATAGACGTTTCTATAATCCACATGTTGGAATATTAATGAAGAATTGAGGATTTGTGATAATATATTTTGTATTCTTTTTTAAATTCCTTTAAGTAACATTAAAAAAATTGATTTAAGTTATGTGTAATGTGTAAGAAATATTTAAACAAAAATATAAATTTTAATGTTAATGAAGTAAACATTTAAAGAGTCGTCTAAAACTTAACGAATACCTTAAATACATCAATGCAAAATGTATTTAAGGTACATTATGTACAACATTATATACTTATATCATAAATAAATATTTTCCCATGTAATAAATGAGTCAAACACGTCCTTTCTATGTTACATTGCTGAAAAAGGAATACAAAATTAAATCAAAAATCTATTAAAAAAGTTTTTATATTTTAAAATGAACCAGAAAAAAATATTTTAAAGTAAAACAAATCTAATTCATTACTTTTTTGTCGCTAAATTTATATGAATATCTTTGTTTTCAATTTCTCTTACTAGAAAGTCTTCACATAATTCTGAAAATATGGCTGAAGAAACAAATACAAATGGGTTCCATTGTCCTGAGAAATTTGACGGAGAAGTAAAAAATGAAAAAGTATCTAAATTTATTGCTTCTCTATACATTATTAATATTAAAAGTGACAGTTCAGTAAATAAATATAATAAATACTTGTTTCAGCAGTATATATTTGGATCTTAAATCTGTAATCCTACCAAAATCTTTCTGAGTTATCACAGATCTTGGAACTGATTCTCTAATATTAAGCAAATATTTGACGGTAGAAATTTTTTCTTCACAACGTTTCAAAAAATTTCTAGACGAAATAATATATATGATTAATTTTCTGTTCTAACAGTTTACAAAAAAATGGAAGAAATATTATAAGTTTAAAAGCTGTAAGATTATAAGCTATGCATCTACTAGATTTCAAGACTGTGTATATGGAACACCAATATGAACTTCTGGAAAAACGTATTAGTATCTTGCGATTGTCTCAACCTATATGATGCGCAGGTGAAATATTGCTTTTATCAGTGGCGTAACTTACACTCCCGGAACTCACGCATCGCGGGAAGGAGCAGAATTCTAGGGATTATAAAGCCTATTTGACGCCAAGTACGTAAATATCCTTTTTTATTATTATTATTTATAAACCCCGTGCACCACGCAATGTATAACACGGGGGCATACAACACAGACAGAAGAAAGGATTACAACACAAACATCATGCTTCTCGGATTCGAACCCAGTCCCTACGCACCGCAGTCAGCTTCACTGACCACTATACTAGATGGGCCGCAAAGATCCTATTTGGGGTCCAAAACCTGACTTTGCAAAGGGGCCCTAATATTTTCCTTAACGCCACTGGCTTTGATTGAAATCAGTTTTGGTTTGTGTTATGCAAAAAATAGGTGATCTGTATAAGCTGTTATCACGGATATAGAGATAGAATTAAAAAACGAATAAATATTTATTCAACTTGATGGCTGAAATTTAAGAAATGATAAGAGGACGAAAAGTGCCTCTTGTTACATGAAGTGCCTCTTTGTCTTAAGATTCTTCAATTCTGAAATATATTGATAAATTGTTGATACTGATTACCTCATGTTGATGATAAATAAATCTATGTTTGCTTTGGATTACAGAATTAAAGCCTATTTGCACTTTTCTCATCACTGAAAAGTAACATACTTAAAATATATGTCAATTAAAAGTAACATATACAAAATTTAATACTTATCTTGATAACTTGGACAGTTTATAAGGAAGGTCGTATGGTAGCTTTAGAACGTCAAAGTAGTCGCCCATCCGGTATAGTGGTTAGCGACGCTGGCTGCTGTGCCGTAGGTCCTGGGTTCGAATCCGGAGAAGACATGGATGTTGTAAATGTATAGTGCCTTCGGGCATGGGAGTACTCTAAATAGCCGTCGAGCCGCAAGTCTCTCGTGTGGTTGGTGGAAGAGGAAGAGAGGTGGGAAACCCTGACCACTCCAGGGTGTTCTCCTCAAATTGGGGTGGAACCGAGCAAAACGTAATGTCACCTGCATGTGCTCAGAGCTACGGCTAAAGACAAGCGTACAATATAGCCCGATGCCATGATGAATTTCGTGGGCCTCGATCTGTCTTCGTCAGACAGGTGGCATTAGCAACAACAATAACAGAACGTCAAAGTACAGGGTTAGCAAGGAATAAGTGGCCTACTTCAGAGGGCTCTAGAAACCGTTCTATTGGTCCAAATGACGTAGAGAATTTGAACTACAGATAATTCAAATGATGCGCTTGATATTTATTGAATAAAAAACTAGTACAAAATTCAGCCCATGGATGGCGCTATAACATAAATGGTACTTGTTTGCAGATATTCAAAATCAGAAACAGCATTTGTGTTTCAGCGCAGTCCTATTAACATTATTCTTTGGATAATAAAAATGCGTATTCTGCTACAGAATTATTGCTTCTCTGCAAGCTCATCATGCCTACGTTGAAAGAAAAAGCACTATTGGTAAAATTGTTCTACCAGAACCAGCAGAACTCCTTTAAAGCTGTGAAAGAATTCCGCAATGTGAAGCGAATACGAAGAGATCCAATGTCTCCGTATGCCCTAACCAAGATAAGATGGTACATAAATTTGAAACAACCGGACAACTTGGCATTCTTCCAGGTAGAGGACAAATGACTTTCTCGTCTTCTAGCATCGAAAATGTAGCTGCCAGGGTCTTTGAAGCCAGCAGTCAATCACTTGGCCATGGAACATTCTGTGGAGTGACGAAGCCCATTCTTTCCTGGATGGCCAAGTTAACAGCAACAATAGTCGGATTTGAGCAGCAGGCAATCCTCACGCTATCCGGGAAAGACCCATTTCATCCTGAAAATGTGACGATATGTGGTTTCCCAGTTTCCTTTCTCGTTTGACCTTATTTTTAAGAGATAAAATCAAATAGAATCCAAGCCTGTTCTGCCGCAGGAAAACGGTACCATGATATGCTGAGGGATTTTATAATCCAAGAACTTCAACGGCGTGGATGCCTTCAGAATACAACTTTCCTGCAAGATGGCGCCGCTCCGCGTATTGATCGCCGTGCAAAGAATTTTCTAAAACAGCTTTTTACAGATGCACAAGTGATTAGCCGTAATTTCTCAACAGCATGTTCTTCTCGTTCGCCGGATGTAACCCCTGCAACTTTTGGTTGTGGGGTTATCTAAAGGACAATATCTACCATCAAAGGCCATCAACTCTGCCTAATCTATAGGACAGTATTCGGTGCCACGTTTTAAATATTCCGGCAGATTTACTTCGGTTAGCTGTTGAAAATATGATTCCTTGATTAAAACACATTGTTGAGCATGAAGGGATATTATATTGAGCAGTTTTATTAATGTTACTTTTTATTTTTGACGAATATTTTTAAAGCATATTAAGTATGGCTATGTGTATTACATCACCACCTATCGGCGGAAGTTTGTAGTATTTTTTAAATTTAATAAATGTCACGCGCATCGTTTGAATTATCTGTAGTTCAAATTCAATGCCATTTGGACCAATAGGACAGATTCTAGAACCCTCTGAAGTGGGCAACTTATTCTTGCTAACCTGGCACATTATTAACGTATTAAATATATTGTTATTGTATGGGGAGGGCGTGATGAAAATTATTATTGTAAAAATTGGGCCTCAAATATTGAAAGTTTCAGAAGCACTGCTGTAAAAACCATCCGTGCACATTTAAACAGTTCTCAAAAGCTCATTTTTATTGAATTCTAAAAAACACCACATAGGTAATTCATCACTTAAATATGATTCGCCCCAAATTCTAGGAAACAGTTTTGAAAAAGTGGTGGAATCAGCTCTTATGTAAGGCAGTAATTTTGGATGAAAGAGGTAGGTTTCTACTGCATTTAACAGCGAAACCGTGTTGTTGTCTCTTAATGCGAAGCGATTTTAGATTTTATACATCGTTTTTCTTTGCTGATTTTTCATTTCCCTATGTTCGAGTCCACTCTGAATGGATATTTATTTTAAGACGGACAGGATGAATTAAATATATTACTAATACATATTTTTTCACAGTTTCATAACACATATTAAAAATTAAATGTAAAAAAACTTTTTTAAGAACAAGCTTTTATTTAAACGCGCTAAAAAGAATAAAATAAACTTTTCCTTTAAAACTTTTTTTACTATCAACTTATAACGTCATTACACAATTTATGTTATATAAAAGCTTGTCGCGAGATTTACCTGTGTAGATAAACAAGTAAAATAAATAACTTGACCTGATTGATTTTGGTTTTTAAAAATTCAAACTAAGTAAATATGAGTACTTAAATATTGCGACAAGCTTTTATATCATATAAATTGTGTAATGACGTTATAAGTTGATAGTAAAAAAAGTTTTAAAGGAAAAGTTTATTTTATTCTTTTTAGCGCGTTTAAATAAAAGCTTGTTCTTAAAAAAGTTTTTTTACATTTAATTTATTTTTTACTTTTTAGTTATCGCTGGACAGGTTTCTCAGCCTGTTCAACTCATTGAACGCTGGTTCGCCATCCCTGGTTTAGCTGAATTAATTCTCGCAAAATGGTATTAGACTAAAAACACAATTTTTTTAAATCCGTAATTTTTAAGCAATTTTTTCAATCTTCATGCAGATTTTGGCTAACATTGTTCTACACACGAAAAAAAAGGTTTAGTGAGATTATCTTCATAAATGACAAAGTTATTAAATGTTTAATTAAAATTTTGACTATTTTTGAAAAACTTAAAGAATATATTATTTATTTGAAATATTTTGAAGATAAGGGATGTATTTCTCTAACATATTAGAAGAAAATTTGAATTGTTTATTAAAAACTTCAAAAGGCGTTTAAATATTTATATTAATCAATAAAATGCTTAAGACTAAAAACGCATTTTGTAATCAAAAAAGAAAGTTTTATCAAATAATGATAATTTTTTGCTGGACATTGAATATCTTCTACGTAAGAATCTATTTTTTTTTAATTGCTCAGATCATCTTTAGAAACTTGATTTTGAAAAAATCAATAATTAAATTCAAATAAAATTAACAGATTATATTTGTAATTAAATTTAAGGACACATGTCGTAGTGTGTGTTTAGATTACTGGTGATAAAATGAGGTATATTTAAATTACTCGTAGGCTTAAAGTAGAAAATTTCTTTAAAAATTACTTCATTTTATTGTAAAATTATTTTTTTTAATCGAAAATATATTGCATTTCTAGATAATATTTTTCTCTTATTGTTTTCCTAGCGGATTACTTTTTGGTGGGTAAGATACATTAAAAAAATGATCTTTCCGATTCTGTAATTATTTTTTGTCTGAGTTTCATAGATTAAAGATAGATAAATTATTTAAAGAATTTCTTCAATACTCCATCTCAGTTTGACTTGGCAGCGTTGAGAAAGGTATACAATGTACCAATCTACTTGAAAAATAGTTCTACTTTTTTGTTTTGAATTTAAATCCAAGGAAATAGATAGAAATTTGTAAAAAAAATTGCATACGCTGTAGAAATTAGATTGTTTTTACGTTGTAGAAATGTAATTATTTTTTTAGACAACGTTAATTAATACTGTCAATAGCGCAACGTTATGAAATAATAGTTTGGCTGAAAACCGATTTTCGACGCCAACTTTTGTCATTGTTGTAACAATAAAATTATTACAACAATGCAGATATATCCAAGTTGGCGCCCAAAACTAGTTTAACGTTTTTAATTAATATCTTTTTAATTAATTGCAATATCGGAATATAAATGGTCAAAGCATGCATTGTCATCCAAACTAAACGTGTATACAAAATTTCAGCTCAATGGGAGGAAGATATCAGCTTCAAAATTGAGTTGCAAGATTCCACCCGAACAAATTACATACATACATACATACATACATACATACATACATACATACATACATACATACATACATACATACATACATACATACATTGTAAGTTAAATAAAAGCTTTTAAAAAAAACATATACAATCGTGCAGAGAAGTATATGGCTTAGTATTTGCTTATAAGAATTTGGCTTTCTAATTTATTTCGTTGCATTAGTATATTCTTGGAATTTAATTGACAAACTTTCTACAGCAGAAAATGTTAAATTGATACATGTGTGTACTAAAATTCTAAAACAGGTACCTTAATTTTAATGCCTTAAAACACTTAAATACAATAGCTCATAAAATTACCTGCAAATGTTAAGGAAATATTAAGGGGGCCAGAATTACGAATTGTATGTGTGTTCCCCAACTCTCCTTTAAATTAAAACCAAAGCAAAATCTGATTTATTGTATTTAAATTAATATATATAAATACTAAGTAAAAAAAAAATACAGATAATATTGTTAAAAGATTTAAACGAAAAAATTTACTCAGATTTCGTTTCTATGATATATTTTTGCACCAAACTTTATTATGTATTTGTAAATGTAGCTGGAACTAAAATTTGCATTTGAAATACATTTTGAATTATAGGCTATGCAATGCAGTACTCACACGTTTTAGATTTTTTGAACAACCAGCTACAACGCTATATTTAATAAGCTTCAGAGTGAATAACGGAAGTTGTTAAATTTTGTCCTTATTTTGGGGATTATACCAAATGTATCATGTCTTTATGACGGGTGTTATCTCATGGAAGTGGGAAAGGAGTCATTTCTAAGAGCTTAACAATATAGAAAGAAATCTGCATTTAAAAATAGATCTAAGTTTTATTAATGATTTTGTTAAACTATATAAATGTGTTGCAAGTATAGCATTAAACTTATTATGACGTTCCATTACAAGCATGTACATATTACACAACTTTATTAACAGACCTATGTTAGAAAACAGTAGTCAACAATTTATTTCATACTAGAATGCTTAACGTCATGCTTTTTTTTAAAGTAAAGTTGACTAATACGAATTTTGCATTTACAATGCATTTTTTTCTATGATTTAATGATACATTAGACAGCTAATCTGCAAGTTCTTACATGTCTTTCAAACTATTAAAAATAGTTAATTGCTCACGTATTCATATCAAACAATTAAAACTATTATTGCTAAAAATATTCTTCCCATCTTTCGCTGGTCTAGTGATCATAATCAATAATTTGTGGGTGACATTTTTGAATTGGAGGTGTCTTCGAACACCCACCGTGAAGAAGGGCTAATGACTGTACGAAATGTTGTGGCTCATATTCTTTCCATTGATGGGGGTGTCTAAGATTGGATAGTAGGAGGCCAATTTTCAAGTGTCATCCTTGTCACTTAATTGAGGTTCTAAATTACGAGGTCCATCACCAATAGTTATCGCATTGCTTTCGAGTGTGTCGTTTATAGACACTCACTAACAGAAATTAAATGATGGTGTCATAATTTATTATTTAAATATGAAATTTTATCAAAGTGCACTTTTTTCTCCTCATGGTTAATCGATTAACTGCCGATTAAAAGTTACGCCAGTGGTCTTCAAACTGTTCCATGGAACCCTGGGGTTCCACAAGGCAAACTCAGAGGTTCCACGAGTCACAATAAAAAATTTAAAAGAAATAAATATGTATTCAAAATGGATTCACGTTCTCTATGAAGTTTTTATACTAACACGTATCTACAACTCACCCCCCCCCCCTATTCAATAAAACTGAAAATTTTATTTATATATAATTTTATTTTGTAACACTTTGTACACTTTTATATTATTATATAATAAAAGAGTATTAAAATGTTTTATCTTTTTATATATATACTTCCTACTAGTGTGTAAATTTTCTACTGTTTACTATCTCGTATTCCACAAGGTAGTTTTATACTCGATAGAGTTAGCACAATGTCATTCAAAATTTAACAGTTTTCTAAAGGAAAATGCATGTTTTTACATTTTTTGGAAAACAACATCTGTAATGATGGAAAGGTAACAACATATCAACAGAATGGATGTGAAAATATAAATTTAAGCAAGAACAGCTTATAAATTTTAGGTTGCAATTCATTAAACAACACACGGGTTTTCTAACACATAGCTATACACATTTTAATGCCGTTAAGATCATTGCGTTTAAGTGGAATATATTTCTCAAAGTAAGTGGCTACAAAAACAAAGTATAAAAACAAATAAAACTCAGAATATGTTAAGCGATTGCATTTAATTCCAATTGACCTAGAATTCGACACTTTGTGTGCAAAAAATCAAGCATATATCCCAGTTATTAAATAAAATGTATATGTATTAAATAAATGTATATTTTAATATTATTAATAAATAATATTAAAAATTAGATTGGAATAGTTAATAATAAATGCAATATTTCTTATTTGACTTTACATAAAGTGCCTATAACATGTTGATTTTCTTTAAATATTATTTTCAAATATATTCTTCGAAGTATGTGTATGGAATTGAGTTCTACGAGAACATTTTTTAGTTCTAGGGGTTCTTCAAGTTCTAGGGGTTCCGTGATTTGAAAAAGTTTGAATATATATACCAGTCAGTAACACTATTCGCTACCCAGGGCAACCGTTTTTCACAAAAGTGCTCGTCTGCGTTGTAGGGGGGGGGAGTCACGAATAACCAAATTTTTCTTTGAAATAAGTAAATCCTTCGTAAATACACACTGTCAAGGTTGTATTTACGATCATATTGCATTCCAAAGTGACCGAGGTAGCAAAGTGGTCAAGGCATCGGATCATGGCTAGCGTGTCATGAATTCGAGCTCAGTACCACTCAAGACCCGCCGTGTAGGGGGTGATGCACGTTAAATCTTTCGAAAGCTCGAATGTCCTCCCGTTGGTGTGGTGTGGTGTTGTAGTTAGGAGAAGGGAGTGCCAACTCAAGTGTCGTCCACGTCACTTGATCATGGCTCAAAATTGCGCGGTTCGTCACCGAAAAACCCTCGTGCAGCTGAACAGTGCCACGTTAATATTCACTCCCTCATTGCATTTCAAAGCCTTTGAAGTACACTCAAGAGCCAAAGCATTATGACCACCTGTCAATAACGAGTTGGCCCACCTTTGGCGCGCAACACAGCTTCAACCCGCCTTGGCATGGATGCCACAAGTCCTTGGTAGATAGCCGGAGACAGATTGTACCAAATGTTTAAGCAACGGTCACACAAATCTGAGATATTGCGAATTGGTGGTTTTTGAACTCTGAGCTGCAGTCCCATAACATCCCAAATGTGTTCTATTGGATTCAGATCCGGTGAGTTAGGCGGCCAGGACATTAACTGAAATTCAGCATCGTGTTGCTGGAACCACTCCAACACAATTTTAGCCTTGTGACATGGTACGTTGTCCTGTTGGAACATTCCATTTCCAGCTGGAAAAACAGAGGCCAAGTAAGGGTGCAACTAGTCCGCAATGATGTTCAGATACCCTGTAGCATTCATGGTATGCTCTATCACAACCATGGGTCCCAGACACTCCCGAGAGAACGTCCCCCAAAGCATAATACCACCCCCACCGGTCTGTGTATAACCTACTGTACATTGAGGGAGCAACTGTTTGCCTGGAAGACGGCCTATCCTGACACGGCCATCAGCGTGAGGAATGACAAACCGTGATTCATCTGAACAGGCTACTCTCGCCCACTGATCCATGGACTAGTGGCGATGTACCCAGGTTCAGCGCACGTGCAGTTGGCGATGACACTTGGTCAGCAAAGGCACTCGAATGGACGATTGCTGCGTAGCCCCATATCCAATAGTGTCAGCTGAACAGTGTGCTCCGATACTATTCTCCCTGGCCCTGCATTGTATTGGTCTGTCAGCTGAGCCACTGTCTGGCTCCGGTTTTGCTTCACCATGCGAGACAGTATCCGACGACCTTTTTCTCTGATAGCGTGTGGACGTCCAACACCATGTCGTCTACTGCTGGTTTCACCGTCATTCATCCACTTTGCATTCGTACTAACTATTGCAGATCGCGAACAACCCAAGAGTCGTACAGTTTCGGAAATACTTGTTCCGAGCCTTCCAGCCATTACAATCTGCCCTCTATCGAAGTCGCTTACATCTGCAGCCTTTCCCATCACACACAGAAGTAAGTGAAAGAATGATTCTTCAGAATCTCCAGCAGAAGTTAAATACCACTTCCACCTGATCACTTGCCTTCCACGTCATCCAGGCGAGTTCATTGCAAAATGTAGGAGTGGTCATAATGTTTTGGCTCTTGAGTGTAGTTTCACTGAGAGTACTCTAAAGAAAACAATCGTATTTCGGAAAGTCATATACATTCGTATGAAGCACCAAATGTACGACTAAGCGACGATATATACGCCGGTGGTAGATAAGGGGTTAAAAGAATGAAGACAATCTTTATCGTATAATAAATCAATAATTTATTAATTAATATATTACTAAGTCATGTTTAGAAAGATAATTTGCGTCAAAACTTATTTTTTATTTTAAATGTCAAGTGTTTTATTCGATTAAAACAAAGAAAGGCTTATTTTAAATTACTTTTGAAAAAGCTTGAAAAGAATAAAACAGAGGCAAAGTTCTTGATTTATATATTTTTTAACGTCTACAGTTTTGGAGAAAAAAAATATTCACTGTAGTGTCACTTTTACAAAATTATTAAAGTTAGACAATTAATAATTTTTGTTATTAATTCAGTTTGCCACGTGTAAAGATATTTCAGAAGGATTTAAAGTAAAATAAATACAATAGTTTTGACATTTTTTTCTGATAAAAAATATTTGTAATTTGATGTAATTTTTGTTCCCTGAAAAATAAATATTTTAATACACACCCTTATACAGATATGAGTTTTCATGCAAATAGATTAAATCTTTATTCTCTTTACTGAAACAGTATTATAAAAAATTAATAAATATTTAACATACTGTAGTTACCAAAACAATTAAAATAGTTACAAAACTATTTTTTTTAATTAAAAGATCGTATCTGTTTTATAATTATTCGAATTTTAAAATAAAAATATTCATTAAAAAATGTAAACACATATAAATAAAAAATTAATTTTATATACTACATATTTATACTTAGATATTATAGATGTAACAATATTTTTACACAACAATAATATTTATAATTATGAAAGCATTGACACAACACTGTTTTAAAAATGCAACTTGTTAAAATTTTTAAATGCGAAAATTAATATATATATTATAAAAGAAAGTGTACAATGAGTGTGTGCGTGGTGCTAAAACTCAGAAACGAGTCCGCAGTTAAATCGTATGGTAGCCCTCTATCCGCCATCTATGAAGACGGTTCCCATTTTTATCTGAATCGACTCTCAAGAGGCATTGCGAGTGTTTATGGGTCGTTAGATATACTCATTTTTGAACTTGTATTAGAACTAAAGGCAGACTGGAAATTTAACAAGTGCGTTCTCTTCATGTAGAGATACGCTACAAAAGGGGTTTGTGAAAATCGACCCACAAGGGGCGTTGCTGGGCGCAAAGGGCGTTACAGATAAATGTTCCTGTTTTAAACTATTAGAACAACATACGCTCTATAAAAAAACGACGCACGAAGAACGAGTTTTCGAATAGAGATAAAAATTAGTGGGTAGAAAGATTATGCGCAAAATAGAAAACGATTAAAATTTCAAAAAAAAATTTAACGATTATTTCAGAGTTACAAAGTAACGAGCTCAATAAGGTGTTGACCAACTGGATACAAGTTGCCACACGACGTGGAATAGAGTGAATAACACCCTGATGGATTCCTGTGGTGTTTATTGCAAAATTCTCTCCAATTGTCGGGCCAGGTCAGCAAAATTCCCTGATAGATCTTGTCACCTTCCCAACATTTCCCAAACATGCTTGATTAGAGAGATATCTTGCTATCTAAATGGCCATGAAAGTTTTTGACAATCTGCGAAACAGTTTATAGCAACACGTGATGCATGTGATCTGGCATCATCTTAATGTAAAAATAAGGCCAGAGTACTCCAAAAGGAACCTTAGCAAAACTGTTCTCACAATATCGTCAACGTACCTATGTGCTGTAAGTGTGCCTCTAATAACGACCAAAGAGGTCCTACTGTCAAAACAATTGTACCCCGGACCATATCTCCTGGTTGAAGGTCTGTGTGCAATAGGGAAAGCAGGATCGTCCCGCTGCCCTAGGTGCCTCCAGACACGTCTTCGATTATAATTAGGACACAGTTGGAAGCAGGATTCGTCCCTAAACACAATACGTCACCAGTCAGCATGATTCTAACTTGATCGAGCTAAGCACCAGTGTAATCTGACTCGACAGCCTGCAGGCATGAGTGGCTAATGGATTAGCGCTTGGTACAAGTGTAAGTTTTGTTCTGTCTGTGAATTGTCTTGGTGGACACTTACAAGCGGGTCGGAAATCTGATGGTTGATAACAATGAGTCAGTGGCTGTGGCAGCTGATCTAACAGTCTATCTGCCCTGCCAATCGGCTGTAGCCCTAGGTTAACCACTACCATAACAACGCTGAAATCTACCATTTTCCAGCCCATTCTTATCAGCATCTTCTAATGGCCGCATCGCTTCGACCCATTCGACGAGCAATTATCCGATTTGCCTATTGTGCTTTTTTTAATACAATGATACGACCTCTTTCAAACTCTGACAGTTGCTCATAATGAGCTCAGAGTGGTATTTCTTAGTCGTTAAAAGGTATCTTAAATCGATTGCAACAAAACTTTTGACTATCAGATTGAGAATCGCTTCTTAGAGACACCTGCTGAGTGTGCAGTTCCGATGCGCTGTAGCTCCCGTCTTTCATTCATTGGGCAACAAATTTTGATCATTTGCATGCTTGGAACAAATGCTTTGCATACGAAATTTATTACAATCTGGAACTCCTTGTTCGTTGTTATAGGGTGTATTTGAAATTTTGTAGACATGCTTTTTCCAGGAGTCATTTCCGTTTCAAAAGGGTGTTTGAAAAAACTGATTCTAAGGAACGTTGCGAGGGCTTATGGAGCTTAACTGGCGTCATTAAAAATTAATTTATATTCTTCTATACAATGCTTTGTACCATGTTTTACTCTTCATACCATTCAGCTACTATATATTATTTTTCCTTTTTTAAAAAATTTAACTCATGCTTAAAACGGGTACTTCAGCTAGTAATTTTGTAAATTAATATGCAACAATATTTTTTGAAATGAATACCAATTTTTCAAAAGCTATGTTATGGGAAAAGCTAGACTCACAATTACCTTAGATATAGTTTTTCTTAAAAATTTTGGGAATGTTAGTACTAGGGCTGTTTTTTAAGTAAAATCCCTTTTTTTCAAAAAATAACGACAGTATTTAATTTCAAAAAACCTTTATTTTAGGATTGTACATACTTTTGCCTATTTTTCCACATAGTTGCCTATTTTATAAAGGCACCTGTTATACCTTAAGAGTACGTTTTGAAAACCCTCTTCAAACATGTCTGCCGCCTGGTCGGACAGCCAAGAGTTCTAGTGGCGGGCATTCAATCCTTCGTTATCACTGAAGCGCTTCCCGCCAAGATTGTGTCTGAGATACCGGAAAAGGTGAAAATCGCAAGGGAGCAAGGCTGGGGCAGTATGGTGCGTGCCCAGAAAAACTCGTAGCTAAAAGATTCGATTAAGTCCCAAGTCATTCGAGAAGTGTGGGACTTTGCGTTTTCGTGGAGGAACAAAACACCTTTTGACAGCCTGCCGTGCCGTTTTTTTTCGCAATGCACTTTGGAGCTCCCGTAGAGTTACACAGTAGGCGCCAGGCGGCAGACTTCTTTGAAGAGGGATTTCAAAACGTAGATTTAAGGTATGACAAGGGCATTAATAAAATAGGCAACTATGTAGAAAAATAGGCAAAAGTATGTACAATCCTAAAATAAAAGTTTTTTAAAATAAAATATTGTCGTTATTTTTTTTAAAAAATGGACCTTACTTAAAAAACAGCCCTTGTAATTAGTTCACCACATTTCAGAGCGTTAGGAAGGTTTCTGTGTATTTTAAATATCTGTTTATTTAAATTGATTTAGCAAGTAAGACTCGAAATAATTTTTCGTTTCAGAGAAGAACCCTTGACATCAGGTTCTTCAAAGGATGCAAGTTGAGCATCAATAAAACATTTTTGCCCGTGAAAGCAGCTCTGTTTTGCTGGTTTGCAGGTACTCTTTTATCTAATTAGAAAAAAATAACTCATGATCAAATATATATTAATCTATTAGATTACTTTCTGAATTTAAATTTAATTTAATTTTTACGATTATTATATCAAATTCTTTCGGTTGTAGAATATTTTAACAGAATTTTGATTTACGAAGCACATTTTAAAATACATTTTCCAAATCTTACTCTTATAAACATGTTGCTTCTAATTTTGATGTATTGGAAGTAAATAAATATATAAACTGCTCAAACAAATTAGGGGACCAAGCAAAAAAGGGAAGAAGCCGCTGCACGACAATCATGAATGCGCATAAAATAGAGAGTACAGATGTAACAAAACATAATACAAAAAAAGTATGGGAACTTTTATTTTTTCGAATAGTATAAAAACCATGAAATGATACTTCACGCCAACAATTTAGTAACATGTAAATGACAAAAAACTGATTGCTTTGAACTGACACAGGATGTTTAATATAGTCTGTGGTATTTCCAAACTGCTAAGACTACCACTCACCTGTTTAGCATGGATGCGGTGAGGTTACCTATGAGAGTTTGGGGAATACTGTTCCATCTTTTAAAAAGTGCATTCTCTACTTCCTGGACATTAAGAGAAGGCAGTCATCTCACTGAATGAATGCGTCGTTTGAATTAGTTATCAGCATGCAAGATAAATTTAATTCAAGAGAGCGTGTTGTCCACTTCGTACTCTGTATTGTTTTCAGTTACAAGAAAGTTCTTCCCAAAACGAGCTGTAGTATTTATGGAAATTCTGCTTTAAAAGAAAGGATTTAACCAATGGCTGCAACGTTAGGTACATCATGAGGATTTAAAATCTCATTTGCTTACCTTTGAGACTTCATATTTCCATTCCGAATGATATGCAGGTCAGAACCATTCACCTACGCTAAAACCAGCCCATACCATCAAACTACCTTGTCTGTAATGTGATTATTTCCTGAACGAACTGGGTAATTTCAAGTAGCTCTTTCTCTCCATATCAAAACACGTCAGGCGCCACACTCTAAAATGATTTTGGACTCGTCTGTTAACAGTATGACTCCAATCCCTGTGCATCCAATATACAGGGTGTCCAGCCTTAATGTGACCCAATAGCTAATTCCTGAACCGTTCGTTTTAGATATGCACTTCCAATTTGAAAAATGTTTTAAAAAAGGTAAGGAATGTTTATACGGGCCTTTCGAACCAAAAAAAGCATTTACAAAAAAAATACAAAAATTAAATTTTTATACTGTCCTCAGGTCCTAAAACACAGGCAGTACACAAAAACAAAGTTAACACAAAAAGTTTCATTTTATTACGATAACAACTGACAGACTGTGCTACATAAATGCTACATAAATTTGAAGCATCTGAATTGCTCAGAAAAGGGGGTCATATATAAATTGAGTTAAGAGAACAGTAATTCACTATCTACAAAAAGAGCAAAAGAAAAACATCATAGTAATATTAAAGCATCATTTCCCTCATGGCAGACAATTGAGTAAATTTGATTGAGTAAATCGGATTTACTCGTGGATTCACGTTTGTACACTTTGTTTCTTAGGAAGCTCCAGAGAAAGAAATCTAGAGGACTTAGGTCGTGTTCCACTCCTGTTGACCTCCGTAGACGATTATTTGAGTGTCATATCTCTGCGCCAAAAATGCGCATAGTTGCGCAAATTTGTGTGCGGGTGCACCATCATGTTGGTACCACATGCGTGACAAATCCTGTAAAAAAACTTCATCTTCTAAAAAAATCGGCTAATGGTCCAGATAAAATTTTCGTGTATGATTCTGATGTTAAACGTCCATCGAAATACATTGGGCCAATTAAGGTGCTCTTCCATATTCCGCACCACACATTCACCGAACAATGCACTTGGTTGTGATTCGGTCGTATTAGATGTGGGTTTTCGAGGGACCAATAATGCGTATTCTGCGTATTAATAGTGCCTTGCCTCGAGAGCTGGCATTCATTCGACCACAAAACTTCATTAAAAAAATCTGGATTTTCATCCAGTGTATTTAACACGAAATTGCAAAAATCAAAACGATGCTCCTGGTCTCCAGGCATTAGTTCATGCGCCAGAACTGGACTATAAGGATATGCACCGTACGTATATAATATGTTCCACACCGTCTATTTTGAGTAGGAACAAAACTTGCTAACATCCCGGACGCTACTTTCCGGATTAGCCAGGGCATATCCTAGAACATCCTCAGCGGGTATACGCAAGGTTGAAGGTGTGGCACGAGAGAAAGGAATACATCTATGACAACTCCCGGTTTTATAAAAACGTTGAACAGCACGGGCAATCGTACAATAAAATGGATGTCTTCGACTGGGAAATTTAATTGCAAAGTCTTGCCGCCTCTCTCTTATTTCGATTACACTGCCCATACAACAGTACCATTTCGCAGTATTCTGCATTTGTATACATCTCGTTCTCCCGTACTAGAATTCGTAATATTGCAATTGCTAGGGACTACACAACCGATTTTTAATAATCGCCATGATCAGTACCGCAGAAAATCAGTCTGAAGCCGCAGCAAATAAGTCTATTTTTTTGCAACTGCTTTTGAAATGTTTTCTTCATCCAAAATATTTTAATTTGTCTATATTGTACACGTACACAGAATAAATTTTATTTCTTACGTACTCAATTATTATATTATTAACGTAATTTATGTACTTTTAAATTTAAAAATAATTTACATAAGAGTGACGTGCAAGATCTAAAGTTTCCTGGCAGAGTTCCAATTAATTTCACTTTGGAGACAACCCCTTACGAGCTTCTTGAAAATGGCGGGGAAAATTGAGGAAATATACGATTTTCAAAAATCCATAACTCGGCCACTTTTTATCGTAATAAAATTAAACTTTTGTGTTTACTTTGTTTTTGTGTACTGCATCTTTTCCTAAATATAAGTGATAGGACCTGGGGACCGTATAAAAATTTAATTTTGCAATTTTTTACTAAATAGGTTTTTTGGTTCGAAAAGCACGTAAAAACATTCTTTACCTGTTTTAAAACATTTTTCAAATTGGAAGTACATATCTAAACCGAACGGTTCGGGAATTAGCTATTGGGTCACATTAAGGCTGGACACCCTGTATATATATGTTCAGCAGCTCACTTTGTTTGGTTTCGTGCTGTGTCTTGCTGTAAACGAATACACACTATTGACCTACATGCATACAGGTTACCTTATGAAGTCCATTTCGATTGTTTGGCTAGAGACTTTTTATGCTATTGCCAAAGGAAACTGCTTTTGAATTTGTTTTGTATTCATTGATCAGCCTCTACGAGCTGTTAACAGGACATATCAGTCATTATTTACTGTGGCAGCACGTGAACCACCTTGTCCTGGCCGACGTCGAGCCTACCCTGTTTATTAATACCAATTCCCCAGTCTTGCAATGGCACTTATTGCCAATCTTTATTTCTTTTTACTGATTTTTGACCCCATGTATATTGATTTGCATATGGAGTTTTCTTTCTCTGTTTCCTGTTACACTTTAGAATACGGATGTTTTGTTTTACATATTCAGAGGAAATATTTGCGTAATTTCATCAAATTAGTGTGCTGCGGTAATTTGTTTTGAGCAGTGTATAAACATAAAAGTATATGATAAACCAGAAGTTGGCAACCTGTTGAGTGTGGCGTGCCAAACCAATCTACCAATATGATTCAGCATACCACACAGTAGAACATATTTGAAACAATTCGATTCCCGAAATATTGCATGCAAAGTTAGTGAATAGAGGTGAAATAAGAAAAAAATTTACTGTTTAACATATTAATTTTGCATCATTTAAAGATATTTCTTAACATGAAAATAAACATAAAATATAACTATTTTCTCAACACAAATAAAAAAATTTTAAATTTCTTTATGTATTTTTAAATAAGAAATACACGACAAAAAATATAAGTATCCTCCTTCGTTATAGTTAAATAAATATAATTAAAATTTTGATGCGAACTTTTTGCTTGTACCGCTCTACTTCAAATCTCAAAATCATGGCTATATTTTTAACTTTCAATTCGACATGATTCTGAGCTTTTAGTTGTTAACCACTTCTTTGTGGACTCGAAATGTTTTTATATAATAAAAGATTTGATGTCTTAGATAAGAAAAAGCAAAAGCGAGAACAGATTACATGCACCTTTCTTTCTTCAAACATTTAAATCTCTCCGGATATGACATTATATTAACTTACAAAATAACAGTAGATTTATCTTAAATGTTATCTTTTAGATTTGTTTTACTCTGTAAATATTCATAATTCTGATGATGTTTGTTTATAAAAAAGGTCCGTTAAAAATTGATCAATTTCCATCCACTCAAAAATAGAAAAATTTGTAAAACCGTTTATAACTTTTGTGAATTCTTCTTACACTATAAAAATTAATGCCTCATTTTGAACAGTTATTTTAAATTTTAATATACATTTTCACTGTATCTGATGAGAAATTTTCATTCAATTAATCATTTTTATTGTATCTGTACATCATATACGTTTTCTGTGTATGATTTACATTCTATTTTCATTACATTAAATTTTTTTTCATTTACAGCTGCCAATACTGAAAACGTTTACCTATCCGTTTTTTTGAAACTCAAGGGATTTTCCTTGGTTCATTTGTCCTTATTCTCAGCAATTAGTGTCGTTTTTCAGTTCGCAGGTGCAATTTTTACTGGGATATTAACAGACAAGTTTGGGCGACCAAAAATAATTTTATTTGGCTACTTAACCATATTTTCCCTCATTTGCTTAGTTTTCATCTTTACGCCAAATGTGAAAGAATGCAACACGAAGCAAATGAATTTCCAATGTGTGTATGGCACAAACACTCCTTTATCGACTACAGAGTCTTGCAATGTATTCAAAAATAATTCTGCTACCGTTGAATGTAAGATACTAAAATCAGCAAATTTAAGTTTTAATGACCATGATACAGATTGTATACCGTACAATAATTCGATCGATATATTCAATATAGAAAAACATGATGCAAAAAATAATACAGATCTGTGTCATTACAAAGCATATTATAAAAATGGTTCAACCAAATCCATCCCTTTTTGTGATACTGAACTTTGCAAACCAATTCAAATGGACTGCATGTTTGATTCATCATTTGAGTGTAATGAAAATAGAAGACTGTGGATAGTTTTATATGGCATAATGGTTGCCTTAATTAATATGTCATACACAAACTCATTTAGAGTTTTTGACATAATTGCAGTCGATTTAACACACGAACATAATAATGATTTTGGACGACAAAGAGTCTGGGCCATTCTAGGGAGCGTAAGTGGACCACCAATCGCCGGTTTTCTTTTGCACAGAATTAATATAACTGAAAATGAGAAAAGTTACACAGTGGCTTTTATTACAATAATAGTATTTACTCTTTTATCAGCATTTTCACTGTGGCAAGTTAAAACAAAACTGTACAAACCATCTGCTAAAATGTGGAGAAAGGCCTTAGTGTTGGGGAGAAAACTTGAAACCTGGCTCTTTGTACTACTGCTCATGGCTATGGGATCTTGCTTGGGTTTTCGATCCATCTATGGCAGTTGGTACTTGCAGGGTATTGGAGCTACGGATCTTCTCCTTGGTGTTTCTAGAGGAATGTCTGATTTATACGGATTGCCTTTTCTTTACTCATCAAAATGGTGGATTAACAAGATTGGATATCGTGCTATTTTCATTCCTGCCCTGTTAGGAAATGCGATTTACTGCTTTTCATTTTCTTTTCTGGAAGTGCCTTGGCCTGCTGTGATTATTGAGTCAACTCTTATAGTATCTTATCATTTGTATTGGGTAGCTGTGATGCAGTACGTTATACGCATTACTCCAGAAGGTCTCCAAGCAACAGTGAGAGCTCTAGCAGGAAGTCTTCAATTTAATTTAAGTGAGTATTTTGTTCTAAATCATTCATTTTATTCACATTTGAATCGAGTACAGAATTTTTTCCTTTTTAAAAATCCTATGAAGAATATCTAAGAAAATGTGCGTGTGCGCGTAAGACAGATGCATATCATTAAGAACTTTCATTAAGAAAGGATGCGTTAAAGTCATTAATAACATTGAAAAAACACGAAATACTTCTATTGATAAAAACATTATAGTACTATAATTTAAATTTTTCACCTTTAAATTTAATATAGTACTTTTCATCCTTTTATATTTTAAAAATCATTTTTCAAACTTCAACTCCATTACCTTTCAGATAGAATTATGAACTGTAAGCAGATCAAAGTAAATACAACGGAATAACAGACAGTTTTCTATCAAGATTTTCATACCGTTTTATACTTTTTCCATTATTTATTAATTTAAATATTTATGGGAAAGAACGAAAGAATTCTTAGTTTCTCTGTAAATTCTAAGAATTTCATTATACTTTCAAATCGCACAATGCTACGTATCTCTCAAAAATGAAATAATTAAATTAAGTAAAATTATACCATTTGACATATTTCCATGCAATTCACATTGTAACAAGCGCACCTCAATTATCTTTGCATTGCTTCTAGAACAGAAATAATCTTTGTTTTGGGTAGTTGTGGTATATCTAGGGTAGATAGCTAGGTTCTGTTGGAAGCTTTTCTTATGGAGTAAATCTATTTCTATATAAGTTTATAATTATCTTGTATTGTAATAGCTTATTTTTCTGTTGATGTAATTTATTTAACATATGATGCATATGAATAACTTCTCTTTCTTTAAAACTCCTCCTCTTGATCGTTTGATTACACATTCTCAACTTTGTGGCTCACGGAACACTTAAAACTGTTAGATGTTTCTTCGGACCCTTTCCAAAAAGCCTCCGAAAATGATTTAGAATAAATTTGAAATAGGTAAACCAGTTTTAAGTAGAGACAATTCATATTCTGAGTTAGTTTGCTTCTGTATTTTGTATTTGTTTCCAAATATACAAGAAATATATTAAACTTAAATACATTGTGCAGAATGACATTACAGCTTCTGTGTGCAAATTTGCAACCTAAAACTTAGGAGTTGTTCTTTCTTAAATTTACGTTTTAAAGTCAAATCTGATTATTTGCTGTTCCTTCTCCTTCATTGACAAGACTTTTGATTTGTCCATTCATTCATATTTCCCCACTTGGAAATATTATTTTACAGTTGCATTTTTTGTTGATGCTTTGTTAAAATGCTGTCTTATGTCTTTATCTTGTTACCGTCTGTAAAAGGCTTCATATTTGTGTGTGTGTGTGTGTTTGTGTGTATTTCAAGGTGCGCGCTTGCATGGTAATAATTGAAATCATCTTTAATTATTTAAACTTTAGAGTAGTAAAATCTTTTTCAGTATAGCTGCCCCTTGCACCTAACTTATTCGAACAAAGACCATTCACACATCTAGGGGACACCAGTTCACGATACTCGTTTATTCTCTCTTCTAAACTAGCATACGATAACATCACTACGTAACGAAACGAAAATTAGAATTATCGAGTGCCAGCGGGAAGCGCTTATACTCAGTTTGAGAAGAAAAGTAAAAACATGTATAGAGAGTAAAAAATATCAACAACCCCGCCGCAAGCGGGGGGGGGGAGTGACGGAATCACTATGTATTTAGAAGACTTGGGTCCTCCATCCTATATCTGGAAAGAATGACGTGGAAGCGATTGTGGGTTTTTTCATGCTAAGGCTCCTAAATGGCTGATCCAATCGTTCGGAAAAATTCGTTTCTATAGGATGTTTTGGGGTGCACGGTAGAGAGCTGGGTGATCATTCTCTGATTGGTTCGTAGGATGTGAGGAGTTTGACACTCATTGGCTGCATAGGGGCCTTAGAAAGTAGTATAAGATTGAGGCTTGTCCAGAAGAGTTAGGTAACCAAAGTAAAAAATTTAAAAGTAGAGAAAGTTTATAAATTTACTGTTAAAAATGTGCATAAATCAAATTATTGCGCTGAGAAACGGAGGATTAGGAGTCGAGAAGAATTGTTCTCGGTTTTTTTTGGCATTAATATTAACATTGCAGTTATATCAAGAGTATCATATAAACATTGTTAGTCTGAAGAAGAGATTCAAAAACTTCTTAGCAATGCTTTTAAAATGAGATTTAAAATTCTTTTAAACTGGCTTGATCTGCCTTTAAATAGTCAACGTAAAATTTATACCCGTTAAAAAAAGAATTCGCTCTATTTTTATATAATACTCCTTTAAAATTAAAGTTTAACTTTTCAGACCTGACACACACACACATATATAGAGAGAGAGAATTTCACACAATATTAGTAATTTTACAACAAATTTGGAAACTTTTGGAATATATCGTTTTCATTGAAAAATCGCACTTTATTCTTTTAGTATATAACTGAAATCAAAAACTTACAAGGCTCTTTAATAGCGCAAAATCTTTCACAGGCAAAGTGATAACAACTACAGTTGGTGGATACCTTATGAGTGAATATGGTGGAAGAGTGGCATTTAGAGTACTTGGGAGTTTCGCTTTAATATACGCAATTGTATATGGGTCATACCTTCGAATAGATCATTTGCGAAAGAAGAAAAGTACTATTCAATTTGAATCAAGTAAGAGAATATATTTAATCTATAAAATCTACCATTAATTTCATTGTGCAATATAATATTCTCCAATTTACTAAATGTTGATCTTTTCACTTCAGTACTTTTCCTGCCGTTAGCACTTGTGCCTTCGTGAGCAGGCTGATACAGTTCTCACTAAAAAAAGAATATATATATATTTATATCGAAATCCATTAAAATAAATATTTATTCTTTTTTCTACTTTATACATTTCTAAAGATAAATTATAGATCTCTATAACATATTCCTGCCCTAACTATTAAGGTTTTTTTTTTTCAAAAAAAGTTTTTTTCGTTGTGTAAATTTAATTCTCTTGAAGGTATTTCAGATAAAATTGCTTGTTTAAGTACTTGAAAGAAATAATAAATTAATTGCTCAACTGTGTGTGTGTGATGTGGACTAATGAGTAAAACCAAATTCGCATAAAAAATAATTGTTAGTCAGATTTTGTAATGAATCGCAATCATATGAAAAACTTTTTTCGAAGGTCTAAGAAAATAAATTATCAATAAAATGAAAAGATTACCTGAAAGTAATTGGGCTATAAATAATTTGTTTTTAAAGCGCAAGTCACAACTTAGATTATTCGAAATGTTCATTGAAAAATAAATCATTGGACGGGATTATGATAGTAAATTTCTTTTCGGGTTTAAAATGTACAATTTTTCTAATAAACTTAATTCATCTGTAATGACCTGCTTTTAGCCTAGCAATAGTCTTTTACAAAGACTATTGCTAGTCTAAGAACAGGTCATCACAAAGGAATGAAGTTTGATAGGGATGGTAGAAGAAATTATAGGAATTGTGATAATTGTTTAGATACAGAGCTAACACTTGCTCATATTTATGGCTGTACAGCTATTCTTGCTGCCCTACAAGAAATAGGAGTACTTTTCTCGTCATAAAACCGCTTTGTGGACTTTATTGCACATATTTTCAAAACAGTAATCTGAGCTCATGATACTGTCTGATTTGATCCCATCAAGGATACGACATCATTATTAATGCACAATTTTAGTGCTAGTGTTTCAAATTTCTTAATGTTCGCTTAGCTTCTCATTAAAAATGTATTCGCTCTTAAAATTGTAATTCAAAATTAAGTAAGCATTTGTTAAAAGAAAATACTTAAGAAAACTATACTTAGAATATTGAACACAAGTGGAATTTGAAGAGTTCAATAGCGAAACTTCAAGTATAGATATTAAATCAGCGACTCTCGGGACATATTTCCTGAATGGGATTGTGATTTTTCATAGGTTACAGGTAACGTTTGTTCCACTTAAACTGAATTTTTAACTTATATTTTTATTCATGAGGGGTTTCTCCAAAACAATGACAATACAGTTATACACCGATCTTACATGACAGGACTGAGTAATAACCGCATAAGGCGGGTATAATTGCGCATGTAAATACATAAAAAAATATTTATATTTGGGTGCGGAGAAGAGAAAAAAAATATTTTTTAAAAAGAAATGTTTGATAAAATCTTAGATGACACACATACAAAATCGAAAGCCGAAGTTATTTTGATGTAGAAGGTTTCGTAAAATGCAACAAAGTAGAGATTTTTTTTTCTTCAACAGAATTTCCTCATAGTTTGCTAATAATTTTTTATTCCGTGTTTTGTTCGGAAAAATATGCTTACGTTCGAGGCTCCATTTTCTGTAACTTGTAATCCTCTTTTCAATTAAACTGGGCCTTTTTGTCAGATTCCTAACCGTCATTTGATCTTCTGATTGAACTGGGAATAAAGACACAGATTTCTTAAACATCTTGTTGCTCATGTATTTCTATAGCTTATTATTTCTTAGCTTTTTATTGTGGGAATCCAACAGTTCTTGAGCATCCTCATTATCCACTTTCAGATTTATTTTTGCTTGGCAGGATTGGCAAAATCTTCAATCACGTCAAAAATTTTACCAATTTTTTTTTATCTCAAACAAAAAACGAATCAACAAGATTTGATAAATTCCATAACACCGGATTCGCGTAAGTCAGGGTATTTTAATAAGTGAGTAAATTTTTACGTCGGACTATGCAGCTACACCAGGGCATTTGGCGACGGACCTCGTAATTTTGAACCATGATCAGTAAGGGAGTGAGTGAATATTAACGCCACACTCTCTGTTCAACTACATGAGGACTTTTAGTGAAGAACCTTTTAATTTTGAACCATGCTCAGTGAGTGAATGAATATTAACGTCATACTGTTCAGCTGCACGAGGGCTTTTGACGATGGACCTCTTGATTTTGAACCATGGTCAGTCAATGAGTGAATATTAACGTCACACTATTCAGCTACATGAGAGCTTTTGGTGATGGACCTCGTAATTTTGAACCATGGTCAATTAGTGAGTGAGTGAATATTAACGTCACACTGTTCAGCTAACACGAGGGCTTTTAACGATAGACCTCTTAATTTTGAACCATGGTCATGAATCCTGCAGGAGGCCTTTTTCAGTCGTTAAAATGTATCCTAACTCACAATGCAACAGAAACTTTGACCATCAGATTGAGAATAGCTTCTTATAGACACCTGCTGAGTGCATAGTTCCGATGCGCTGTAGCTCCTGCTATTCATTCATTGGACACCAAATTTTAATCATTTGCATGTTTAGTACAAATGCCTAGGCATATGAAATTTCATTATAATCGGGCAACACCTTCTTGGTGAGTCGTTTTTTTGTTTTGTTATAGACTGTATATTATAAAATGGTTTTATTAAGAAATCAAAACTATATAAATTTCTGTTGAATTTCTGCTTATTCATGAATTATTTACGTTTATTAATTTATTGTTTTCTTCATGTAACATCTTCACAATTAACAATTAAAAATAACAAACTCGAAAAAACAAAACAAAAACATGATAAATGGTTTCAAAAAATATTATAACTATGATTTTAACCAGCATTCTGTATAAAGAGTATTTTTAAAGTTTAGTATTATTATAATAGACAATTATGATCTATTTGCTTAACTAGACGCACAGATGCATTTTATGAAAAAATATGAATATAACTTCATATAATAGATATCTGTTTTTGTTTTAGATCATTGCAAGGCAATTTCTTGAAGCCAAGATATGCTATGCATCATCCGAGTGATATAAATTCCAGAAATACATTTCTGTGTTACAAGTATTATTCTTCATTGTAATATAAATGCAATTTTCTTCGTAAAATATTATATCTCTAAAAGTTGTAATTTTGTAATTTAATTTATTGTATAACGTAGAGAAATTTGGCAGATATTAAACAAATCTTCAATAAATACTTGTTTTAAAATTTGACAATACCTATTATAAAAGAAAAAAACTATTTAAGACACTAAAATTGAAGAACAACATTTGATGGAACATTTCAAATTGACTTGGCTGTCGCAATTCGAAACTGGTCCAGACTTTTATGCGGGCAAATAAAATAAAAGTGTTTAATTGGTCTGGTAATTTACAAGACCTAAATCCTATTTAAAATTTATGGCATATTCTCATGAAACGTTTAGCTAAGATGAGTTGCACGACAACAGAACAAATGATAAAAAGTGCTATGCAAGTGTGGTTCCACACTGATGAAGTTAAGAACATGTGTGCTGCACAAGTGAAGTCAATACCAAGACCAGTTGAATAGTTCATTTCTGCTACAGAAGGGTATATTTCGTACTAATGTAGAAGCTTCTCATCTTCTTGAGAAATAAATTTATTCAAAGCTAAGGTTTTAGAAAAAATCGATTTCTTCTTTTTTTTTACTGTTTGTCCTAATAAATTGGAACACCGTCGTATCTAAACCAGGGGTGCCAAACCCAAATCGGTTGGGGGGAGGGCAAATAAAAATTTACTAAACTGAGGTGGGCCACACATCTTAAAATAAAGCAAAAAAGTTATTCAAAATATTTTATTACTTAACCATTAATGTGACACTTGTTTTTGTAATTTATTTGAGATTTTTTAAATAGCAACGGATTATAGTCGAAGCGCATCGTAGTTGATTGGTCATATTTTCAAAGAGCAACCTACTACAATACTTTGTTTTTACTAGGTTTAATTTGGAAAAAAATGACTTGCACCGATAAGTGGCTCCAAATGCTGATATACTGCGCATAGCCAAGTGTTTTAAATTTGGAAATTTATCTTCGAGGACATATTTTGATAATATTCAATCTTATTCTCTTCACAATGGCTTTTTAGCTTGATGCTTGATTGTAATTCTATCAACTCCATTTGCAAATTTGGAGGCGCTGATTCCACTTCTATATTAAATGAAGCTAAAAATCTTATAAACATTTCCTCAAGCTTTTGTATGTAGGATAATTCGGTGTTGAATTCTTCAAATAATTTTCCGATTTTCGTAGAATATTTGAAGAAGTTTTTATGGTCACTTTTATAGTGGTTTTACAATGGGAAATGAATCAAATTGTTTGATCGCAGTTGATTTCCATAAAGCTGAAGCTTTGCTACAAAGGCTTTTACATCTTAATAACAATCGGTAATCAACTTATTTTCATCTTGTATCTGGTTTAGTTCATTCAGTTGCATTGTTATATCTGTTAGAAAACACAGATTTAGAAGCAATTGATCATCCGAAAGTTCATTTATTTAAAGACCATTTTATTGTTCATGAAAGTTTCAATTTTCCCCCTTAATTTCCAAAATCACAATAAGCAGTTTCCCTACTTAACCACCGAATTTTGGTGCAATAAATGAGATCACCCTTTTTAGATTCCAGTTCCCTAAGATATTCTTGAAATTGACGATGCTACAAAGGATTGTTTTTAATTCAATTAATTACCTTAACACAACTTTCATCACATTAGACATATTTAACACTTGTACGAATGGATTCTCAAAGTGCAAAAAACAATGACAAATGAATATTTCAAAATCATTTGAACTGTTTCCTAAAGCTTTCATGTGATCGAAAATTAATGTAACAGCACCAAAATTTTCCCCCTCCACTAAAGGGTTCCATCTGTTGCAATGCCTACAAAAATCTATCATATGACTTTGCGCGCAATTGATGATAGCATCCTTAATATCTCCTCCGGTGGTAGTACCTTTCAAACTGATAAGTTCGAGTAATTCTTCAGTAATATTCATTTGTATACGACACCTCTAATAAAAATAGCAAGTTGAGCAGTATCATTTATATCTGACGTTTCATAAAAAGCCAGTGAGAAATATAAGAAGCTTGTTGTAATCGTGTTTAGCGATGCACAAATCTCACTCGAAATGTTTTCTTCTTTCTACAGTTTGAAGTGACAGATTAATTTGAGTAAACAAATTCAGTTTTTCTGGGCATATATATATTTCTCCAACTGTGGCAATTAGACAGTCTTTTATATAGTTATCGTCCGTAAATGGCTTCATATTTTTAGCAATAATGTGGGATACTCGAAAGCTTGCACTGACAATACCATTTGATTGGGCAGTTTGCTTATGAAATATGTATTGTTGAGAGATGTCAAATTGTTCTTCTAAGATTGTAACTTAGCTTTCCGTTCTCCAGCAGTAAGTTTATCAACTTTTCCATATTTTTGTTCATGTCTTTTTAGGTTGTATGATTTTAAAATTGAAATTGAATGACAACAAATCAAACATACGGCATTGTCTTTTACATGAATAAAAATGTACAAATTTTCAAAATCACTCTGAAACTGTCTATTTTTATTTTCAAGTTTTCTTTTCTTTTTTTTTTCAATTTTTCTTTCAGCCATGACAATAAATATTTAATAGAATTAAATCCGATAATTATTGATCTGATAAAAAACAGTAAATTTGTCTTTTGCCTGGATCACAATCACAGATTATAATCCTAACAAAGTTGAAAGCAGGCCAGATTGCACTTATTGGCGGAAGAATATCTCCTAACCTACAAGGTTCTAATCTACAGTAGATCTGGGCTACCATCTGACGTTTCGTAGTATAACAGCTATCTACGCAACATCTTCATATTTTATACTTGTGTTACAGAATGTTCGCATAAAACTTATTTAGATTTAGCTTTTCAAAATTTTTATTTCAAATGCAAAAAGGCAATTAAGCAAAGAACACATGGTAAGCAAAGAAAAACAGCAGTGTAATTATTACACTGTTAAACAAAAAAAAAGTTTTTTTCCCTGCCGGATGGCCAAATGTTTATTTTTTTATTGCTTGAAAGTCAAATGAAGGGGAAAAAATATATCGGAGAAAATTGCACGGGGAGAGGTGGGGGTGGATGAAAACAAGATTTTTTCAATCCATCCGTCTGTAGGACAAATGTCTAAAATAATGTAGACAGTTAGAAACATCAATTGGGCCGCGGGTATGGCATGACTGATCTAAACGATCAAAAATATTTAGCTAAGATTACATAAATGCCAATTTAATATTATTTATTTTTTTTATTAAAACCCTCGTATGTTTCGCTGAATACATTCAAACAATATGAATACCCAGTTTTATTTCTAAGGCTAATATTTAGAGATATTGAATGCGGAACTTGCAACATTCGAGCAAAAAAATTTGAAGGGTAAAAATTAATTTAATTAATGAATCTAATCAAATCATTGTCACATAAAATAAATTCTGCGTAATTACCGAAAATGAGAATTTCAGATTAATTAAAGTATTTATTTTAGCATAGCTCACTTGGAATTAGATACATATTAATTTCACTTAACGTGATTTCCGGGAAGTAAAAGAGTAATTAGGACATGTATTTTTTCGCAAGATAGTTCACTAATAAGTAATGACAGGAAAATGGAAAAATCAAAGAAAAAACTCTGACAACATTCTTATCCCGAAGTTTTATGAAGTACTTTATATGCCAGTGAAAAGATCAAGAGTTCAAAGTTAATAAAAAAAAGTGGTTGAAACATATACATTTAAAAAGTGACAATACTAAACAGAAGTTGCAACTTATGTCTGGGAATATCGGAATTTGTAAACATATAGTTGTAAGCATTACTTGAAGAATTTTTTGGAAAAATGAGTTTTGGAAAACTCATTTATGATCAATTTACGAAAATAAAATATCCACACAATAATTGGTTCAGTTAAAAAGCAGAATAGGAATCTTTTTCAATATTAATAAAAAGATGGTGACTTAAAGAAAATTTTTTTTGATTGCCGCATTCAAACGCAATGTTTTTTAGTGAGCAAGTGGAAAATTATGTCACACATAAGTCACCGTGATATAGTTACCAAAATTTCCTGAAATTTAACAAAAAAAATGTTTCAAATGTTTCAGTTTTCCTTACGGTTATGTATCTGGTAGTCCACCTTGCTGCTAATTTTTTTCTTTTTGATTACAAATATAATCAGAAATCTGTTTTATTGATAAGTTAAAGTTATAGTTTCAAAGTTATGTGTGTGCGTGTGTGCTTCAGAATCATTATTCTTTAAAAATGCTACATCATTTATATTTTTGTACCATGATTCTTATTACTTTGTAAAAAATTTACTGTTTCATTATGTTTGCTATTATTTTTTATCATTCTATTTCCTGTAACATCTCATATTATTAATGAAATAAACAACATTCCTTTATTATCTTGTTGATTGGTTAAATAAAATGAAATATTTAGCAACAAAGACTTTTTGACTTATAAAAAAAAACGTCCTCTTATATATTATTGATATGAGGATAATATATATGGAGTGTAGATCTAGTCCTCAAATGGACAGACTTCCATTCTGCTTTTGCACGTCTGTGCTAGTAGTCACATCAAATACATCTCATTCTCAGAGAGCAAGGAAATGTTCGAGGTTTTAAATAGTTAATGATAAAATAAATCACAGACTTCATCACCTTAATGTTTCTTAATTACTAATATATATATATATAAATATATATATTAACAACTTCTTAAAGTATCAGAATTCAAGTTTCTCTATATATTAGACAAGCGATTTCTAAAACAGCCACAAAAAGACTGGTTTTCATTTGTTTTGTTTTTAAGTCTGAAATTTATTTATTCTTTATGTTTGTAACACGCTTCTCGCAACGAGAATGACATACCTTTTGTAACTTTTTCTCAGAAACTATTAAGCATAGGGACTCAAGATTTTGTCTGCATACTAAATAAACCTTTATCTTCATACTTAAGTGAAACTTTAAAAATAAATTGTTCAGTTTCTTTTTTTTTAAAAAAAGTTTTGTATAACATAATTAGGAATTTAATAAAAAATTTAATTTTTTATTATGACACCTGTTTTCTAGCTATATGCTTTAGAAATATTTCAAAGATGTCTCTTTAGTATACACAAGTATTTATCCATGCATGCAATAGGTTTAGCTATTAAAAACGATTTTAAAAATAAAATTTTTAGAAAACAATAATTTTTATAGAAAGTCTTACCTTGTCAAAATAAGTGATTAGTACTACTTACTAATCCTTATTCCACAAATATTATGTTTTTTATCCATTTGATTATAATTTAACTTAAAATTACTCCAAACATTTAGCTACAAAAAAATTCCACTCCAAAGTTTAACAGTTATACTCTTATCTAAAGTGAATTGTGTATGAATAAATGAAAAGAGGCTTTGCAATTGTTTCAGGATATTTAAAAGGCAAATATCTGTCAAAAGTGGTAGTAGCATGTCAGACGATGATTTTCTTAGTCATTTTGACAGACTTCTAAATTAAAATATGGCATATGTGTTTTTTCCCTAGAAAGGTCATTAATCGGAGATTTTAGAAATATCAAAAACTCAAAATCAATAATATGAAGATTTTTAGCGTACTGAATAATCTTAAATAATAAATTAAATCAAGTTCAGCAGGTTCATGATCTAACAATAAATCTCAATCTTCACTTCAAATTTTTTGAAAAATGCACATGTTCCAAACAAGATGAGACAGTTGCTACAAATGAATTACGAGGGGGGGGAAAAAAAGAAAAAAAGATTCATCGAAGAAAGTTTTTGCTATTTTTGAAAAACCTAAAGCAAACTCTAATTACCTATTATTTTGATTTTTTCCCCAAGAATATATTCTTAAAATTATAAGTTTACGCTATCTTAGACTTATCTTTCTTTATTCTTTTCTCAAGTAAATTTGTATGGCAATCTACTTTCGTCAATTAAATTTCTACCACACTATCTATTAAGATCTAAAAAATATCAATAAAAATTGTAGAGCATAAGAAGGCAATATATATATATATATATATATATATAAATAAGAGTAGCTCAAGTGAAAGTGACATTGCTGTAATAACTCAATTGTTTTAAGAGAAACACGACTGTACATGCCCTTATAGACGGCGAGGAGTGTTGAGAATGCATGCGATATCGTCAAGCCACGCCAGATGCGAGTGTGCTGGCGTCATGCACGTTAAGGCGTGATATGGTACCCTAAAAATCATTAAATTGTCGAATTTATTGGCTCATTTGATACCCCGAATCTTTACAAAAATACCTGCAAAATTTCAAAGCTTTACCTGGATTTTTCATTAAGTAATGGAGCAATGTTTGCTGCTAAACAACAACTACCACGCCTACATTTCAAATTATCTGCTAGAAAAGAGCCTGTTAAAAATGAATTAATTATTTTTCTAATGCGCATAAATGAGATTGACATTATATATGCAGTGATAAATCATTTTAAGAAAGAATTGTGCCATTAATGCAAAAATTCTAGTTTGTGAATTATTTACTGGAAGATCAAATGGATTTGGTCAAGATTTAAAAGTTTTGCGTGCTTTTTATGATATTATTATGAATGAAATTAAAACTTCAAAACGGATTCTCCCAAAGCACAAATAATAAATCTCATTTTGATAACTCAGTAAATTAAAAATCTAATTCGCAAGAATAGAAAAACTCTCCCTTTTTTATATATTTGTTTTTGATGATATGTATATATCCCATGTGCGCGAAATTCAACACTTTTATTATTAAATTTTTTAACATATTTATTTAAACAAATTCACATACACAGATTTTAGATTTTGATGTATTATACCTATAAATTGTTATTTGATTTTGCTTTTATTCGTGTACAATATTTAACATGCGAAGGCTTTTAAAATCATGGAAATAAAAAATAAAGGCATAAACATCTTTTGTACATGTTGTGCATTAGCTTTGAGCATGGAATTAGCTCTGAAGTGTGTGTATTTATTTTTTTTATAATTATTAAGGAAAAGTTTCATGAAATATTGATCTTTCATTCGTTTTCTTCTATATATTCATTACGGCAGTACCCTATTTAATTGTTCTATATTTGTGCAATTTATTATGGTAAGCAGTTTTAAATAAGCTAATTAACATTTCATAAAAGTTTCAGACTATTCGATAAATATTATATCACGCTATTCATGGAATGAAAACTTCAAACTCATATTTCTCCATGTTGAATTTTTGTGCATATACTGTTATTCAAAACCCTAAGGCCTTTTTGATAATTGAAGTATGAGGTTTGAAATTTTTTATGCATGTTTGAAGTGTATGTTTTGTAAAACTGTGCATGGAATTAGCTCTAACATGTTTAGTTTTTCTAAAAAATTCCAAAATCAAAATTAATGTTTTTTTGAGAATTTTTGGAAGTTTAAACTATAAAAAAATCAATAAAAAATTAAAGAGCAGGAGCAGAAAAAAACCCTTGCACAGTTTTATGTAGTGTATTATAAGGTACTTGGAAAAAAAATTTTGAATGAAAAGAGACATATTTAAAAATGCCCTAGGGATTTAAAAAATGCTTAAAAAAGCTAAAAAAATTTAAATTTTACACACATTTTGCAACAAATTAAAATATTTTTGTATGGAATTATTATTAAATATTAACATTTATGAAATACAATTAAAACCAAGTATCAAATATTAAAAATAAAAAAATTGTGAAGATGGTACCATATCGCCTTAAAAGACATTATTTGCATATTGGATGCCTCCAAACGTTGTCAACGTGCGGTCGTGCAATTTTTAACATCGGGAATTTTTAATGTAAGTGAAATTTATTGTTGTTTGCATAGTGTGCATGGAACATAGGGAGGTTGTCTGCAATAAGCGTGGACGTGTGCGCCTCATCGCCGGACGCAGATGGTGTTGTAGAAACCTGCAGTAGTAGTGTGCGTTCACAGTTTGTCCTGCCGTCACAGCCTATGTAAGACTTACACCCTACCAGTCATATGCTACAACAAGCATAAACTGCACCCGATTAGATTACTGCGGAAATTACTGTAAGCACTGTGAGCCTCAGCTTTGCCATTCATTTGAGTAAACTTTAATTCATGTTCATAGGATCGTGCCCATGTCTCATCAATAGCAATAATGCGCTACAGGCATGAATTTCCTCCATTGCGGTATTTCCAAGTGCATGCCAGCGAGTGCATTTATGTACTTCGATGAGTTGATAGGGAACCCATCAAGTAGCAATTTTCGTAACGTTCAGACATTTCTTCATTATATGCCACATCGTTTGATGACTGATATTAGTATCTAAGGATAACTCACGGAAAATCCATCGTTGGTCTATGGAAAGGGAACCACTCAGAATAATAATCTGATCTTGAGAAACCTGTGCGCTGAGAGACCACAATTTCCTTACAACCGGAAAGAAATGCTTTAACCCATCGTACACACAACTATCCTATACAGTTATATATTTTCACCTCAGGCTTCCAGTAATTCTCGATAACATTCTGTTGCAATTTTGCCACGGGAAACCTCAATTTTAATTCATCATTTTTAAAAACATACCTCAGAGCAATGCTCCTTAAACTTTCAATACTGGAGACCCAATTTTCAATAATAAATTTCATTGCTCCCCCCTTACAAAAATAATATATGGAATGCAGTAATAATGTGATTTGATGCTAAAGCTACAATATGACCATAATTATAAACCATAAAAATTTTTAAGTTGAATATTATATTTTGTGTATAGGTTACTTTTAAGTAATAAATATTTTAAATTGCTTTTAGTAATAAGATAAGTACACGGGGTTAAATTATCCAAAAGTTATTACTTGTTACTACGCTTGATAGGGTTAAGTTCTGAGGATCCACTGCATTCGTTGAATTGTTTCCTGCTCAAGATAAGCATCGAAGATGTAAGTCCTGTGCGTTCTCGCATTATTATCCTGTTGCACGAAAGCGTCACCAATTGTGTCAGCATTAGAGAGCACATAAGCATCCAGGATATCCTATCTATAGGTGTGAACATTAATATTTCCACGAGAAAAGACATGGAGGTCTGTGCGTAAGCCCAAAGAGATACTATTCCAAACACAGACGCTGCCCGGTCCGTATGCATCTACTTCACGGATGTGCCATAAATTAAAACGAGTTCCCGGTTCTCTCCAAATGAAAATACGCCTACTATTGCTTTCGAGGTTAAACTTGGACTCATCCGTAAATAGAACAGACCTCAATTGATGACGCATCCAGTGAACATGTTAACGTGTCCGTTGCAGACGTTACTGTCTATCACGTGACGCAAGCGGGATGCAAATGGTTCGTCGTCTCACATAAAGATTACTTTTGTAA